>QRFJ01001095.1:141287-245479 GCA_006176705.1 Cocos nucifera | reverse complement strand
TTTCATAAGCTTTTCTTTGGAAGAAGTCCTTCCATAGCAAGAACTGAGCCTTTTAGAACCTTATAGAAAGCTCAGCGGTAACCAGCATATTCATTAACTCGGCCAAGAAATTTGAAGTTTATGCATGTGGTAATTCATGATGAATTGCCAAATGCATCAGTCAAGGATTGCAGAATAATATCATTCTGCAGATCCAAGTCTAACTTCACACCGAGCTTCTCAAGCTCTTCCATTCCTTGATCATTGTCAGACAGTGATCTTGGACTGACTGCCCTCACGCATCTTAGCCTTAAAAAGTTTTTTGTGACTTGATATTTGGCTGCGCGACTCTGTTCACCAAACATTCTTACAGGTGAGCCAACATTTGGCGGCAGTCCGATACTTCATGTGGCGCTGGAGCTCATCAGACATTGAGCCCAACATGTATATCTGGCCTTATTCTTCGTCAATCCATTTTTTAGAGATCGCTCTTCTGTCAGTGGATGGACGAGCTGGAGGTGGGAGGTCCTGGTCCGAAATAATGTGTTAACTTCTCGAACCCAAAAAATTTTGTAGTTCCTGAGCCAATCTTTATAATTAGGTCCAGTCAGTCTATGTGTGTCTAGGATACGTGCCAGTGGGTTGGACGCAGACATTTTCCTGTAGAGAGTCAAAGATTCTAGTTAGATACTGTAATTTTGACTTGACCAATTTGTTTAGGAATTTATTTTTAAAAAATTAGCTCTCCTATTTTTTCGGATCCCTACACCTCGTAGAGATGCGAAAATCTCCCGATTGATGTTTCTAGTGGGTGGTGCGGTCTCACCAACTGACTCATCACCTCACCTAACAGTTATTGGTGATGGGTTAGCCAATGAGTACAAACTCTTGTTCAATGATTCTCTAATCATGGTGCACCCAAACTTGGTCTCTAATTCATGAATCTCACCGTATCCGAAATATTGATCCACTCCTTAGTTAAGTCAGACCCACCATTTGCATGGACTGGGTTCCTAATTGAGTCTCTCACCGTATCCGAATATTGAGCCCAACTCATCCTCCAGCCCATAGCATCCAATGCCTAATAGACATGGTTGCGTCTCCGGTGAACTGAACCACTATATCCAGTCGAGAAAATCAACCCTGGGAAGGGCCCGCACCAACAATGGTGGAAGACCTCGACTTAATCTTTTCTTAGGAGAATTGATTAGGTCTCTTTAAACATGACTTTCTTAGTTATAACAATTATGACTAACCTAGTGGCATGGGGTAGCTCGGATTATTGACCACCTCAAATTAGAACTGTGTCAACAGATATGGCCAGGTAAGTGAGACCGATGGAAGGAATATGCCATTAACTCCACAAGAATGCATTCAGGTCGAGTAGCTTCCAATTAAAAACCAGTCGGTCGTCTATGCCAAACTTACCTTAGACACCAAATTATTGAGTCAGAACCAATTGGTTACCTAAATCCAGACTCTAACCTCTGAGCCTAATTAGGTCTTGCTTGATCGTGACTCGATCTTGACCCAGACTTAATCCTATTAGGCTGGTCAATTTTAAGCATTGTTGATCCCATCTAACCAACTCTTGATTCGTTTGATCAACCGCTTAGACCTAATTGAGCTACCCAAGCCCGAACTAGTATTATGAATATGTCTTAGATTTGAAATTCTCAATTTTAGACCGAATTAATATTCCATAAACTTAATTCTTAATTAAGTTGGGTTCATAAACAAAATATGCACAATAAATCCTAGGGTTTCAGGATCTAGGGTTTTGCAGAAAGTAAGTTTTGGGTTTCTGATTAAGGACGAACACGCAGCACCCCTACACATCATAAGAACACCCCATCGAATGGGAAGAAGAGGGCCTTTAAACCCTTATTTCTTATGACGGCACGCAAGAGGAACCCTTAATCAGGAACATTAAATCTACAAAACATACAGATCTATATCATATATCTCATATAAACAAATCTGATTAATAAAGATATTTTGCATACATCTCTGTATCAAATCATTCATTTCAGATCTAAATTATCTCATAATAATCTAAAAAATTAGATTTAAATTGATCTAATAAAATAAATTCTAATCTAGATAATTATGTAGAACTATTCTACAACTAGTCTAGTCATGCATCATCATATCTCATATGATATTTAAAATTAAATAATTTTTATTTGCTATTTATCAGATGTTATTATAACACTTATAATATCAAAAAATAGTAAATAAGAAGATCTAAAATATGATTTAATCAGATTAAATCAAAGACATGCAAAACTATTCTATAGAACTATTCTATTCTAGAACTAGTCATGCATATCTTCTAATCTTAAATCCAAATATTTAATTTTAATTTTTTCTGATTTTAGATCTGATACATCTCATGTGACATCTAAAATACTTTATTTTTAGATTAAAATAAATTAAAAATAGATATAAAAATTTAGAACCATGGCTCTGATACCAGTTGAAGGAAATCCTGATTTCTGGTTCAGGTTGTCAGATCTGATCAGATCAAGAGATATATTTCAAAAATTTTCTCTTGATCCTAATCAGATCTTGATATATTTCAGATCTAATTCTTATTATTTTAATAAATAAAATAAAATAAGATAAATTAAATCAAATTCAATTTACCTGATTTGGGTAATCCTATTACCCTTGATGATCCTGTTGCAGCGGAAGGTTCTGGATCTAGCCACGCAAGCGCCTGGCCTCTACCGATATCCACTCAGGTTGGATTTAGAGATCCTCTTCTTCTCTATCACATCTCCAAAAATCAGATCTGGATCTGATCTGGAGGATCTTAAAACTCCTTTTGAAGATCAGAGTCTCCTTTCAGCAGTGCAGCCTTCTTCTTTTGATCGTCTTTCTTTGATCTGGACCACCAACCAAAATCCAAAACTCTTTTGTGTGGAGAGGAGAAGGAGGAGAAGTTTGGCATGGAGGAAGAGAGAGAAGCAGCCTTGGGGCGTGGAAAATCTCTATCTCTTTGGGTTGGGCGCAGGGTCTTTTTATAGACTTATGTGATCCAACTCCTCTTTTTCAACCAATCACAACCCTTTTGAAATCAGATCTAAATCTGATTGGTTGGAATAGAGACCCCTGGATTCCTCCTTAGAGGGCGCCTAAGACCAGTCAAACTGGATTCTTAGTAGAACTCTATTGGAATCCAAAAGGAGGTGGAGTCCTTGTCCAACAAGGCTCCAAGGCGCCTCCAACTTGGGCGCACCCTAGGGTGGCATGCGCCCTCCCCTTGCCAGGTTCTGGAGGGGACAGGCCCACCATTCTCCAATAGGTGCGTGACACATGTGAAAAGTCAAAGTGTCAATGGTCAACATTGACCAGTCAAAGGTAACTTTTGACCAAAGTCAAAGGACCAAAAATGGTAGGTGACCAAAAATGGCAGGTCTGTCTTATAAAATTAGACAACCTTCTCTAACTTGGACAACCTCAGTTAGACCATATGAAGGCTTCTGTTGAGCCAAACTCCTTTGGCTCAGTCAGGACAACTTATTTGTGATAGAAAAGAAGAACGTTAGATCAATCGAGTGCTAGCATGATTTTCTTGAACCTAATGAATCTCATTCAGATCAATTGAACTAGATTTAGTTCAATTGATGATCACCAGATTCAAACCCTTTTTGTGTGACCCAGTTAGGTTCAGTTCTGTATGGTAATGGGATATGTCATGATCTCATCTAGACATCATCGAAACTCCTTTCGATGGATCAAACTCTTCTGATTCGAACAGCTAGAACGATCGATCATCTAAATCATTCTAATTGCTCCCAAAATCCACCAGTGACACCTACAGTATATGGTGGCAAACCATCAGAGGAATGCGAACCTCTTGGTGCAGCTACTGTGTGTGATTAAGTTCTTCTATCTTGAGCCCGATCAGATTAGGGTTAAGGGAAACTCGTCAAAACCTAGTCTCTGTCATATATGTTAATCATTCGATTCAGGTCCAATGTGAAAACTAAATAGAAACTCTTTCTATTATTTCACTCTCCTGGCCATGGGCTTCGGACTTGATCTCTCATGATTATCATAGGGCTCTCCTCTACCACCGAGGTAGATAGATCCCATCTTGATGCAATCCAGTTCCTACAATGAACATGCTATAGCCAACATACACCTCAGGGTTCCATATGGCTAGGAGACTGAGTAATGGTGTAGTCAAACTATAACACCCTCAAGGTGAACTGCCGATGCATCTCAGGTCAAAGAACCAGACACACTACTGCAGCATCGAGTCAGTCATTGACGAGAAGGTAGACTCCCTAATGAATACTCGAGGTGTCACGCTCAGTGCCCTCTTCTCTAACGAGTACCTATACTTCGCTCGGTGTCTCCACACCTAGACTCAAGACTCATCTAAAGAAGAAGCGACGTACACCAACCTTCGATCAATCACCATCCTCGTATGACTATGGTCGGGAGCTGTTTATGAGTTAATAATGATTATTCATGTCTTAAATTTTCAACTCTTAAAAATATGAATTATCATTACCATTAACTCAAAGGATGTATCACAGACACTAAATACACAGGTGTGATAGAAAATAACCCATTTTATTGATTATAGTCAAAATTATAATTTTGCCCCTAGAAGTGTATTACAAGTGTCAGCCAATTCTGGCTTCTAGGGCACATATATCTAACAAACGTATCTAGAGGATCTCTTATATAGGAGGAGCCCGTAACAAATTGATAGTGACGGCCATAACCGTCTGATAGTGGACTGTTTAGGACCACATGAGATTTGTTATGGAGGATCGTGTCTATTGTCATGATGTACCAGTCCACTGGAGTCTGATAACTCAAGTTCGGATGAGATAGCCGTAGGTAATGAAAAATTCTTAGCTAACACCATTTTGGAGGAGTTCGGAGATTCTTGATATCAACTGCACTTGGGCCCTCATTTGCCATATCATGAGTCGGTGCTGAGACCTTTTCGGACAGCTGGTAAGAGAAGTCCGAGAAGAGCTCAATAGGCAGAGAAGCCTAGGAAGAGTTTGACTGGGGGCGAAGCCTGTCCGGAGTTTGACCATCAAAGGAGTCCGACTGAAGAAGAAGTCCGACAGAAGTTCGACTGCTGAAGAAGAAGTCCGGTAGGAGTCCGACTACTTAAGAAGTCTGGCTAAAGGAGAAGTTCGATAGGAGTTCGATTGCTGAAGGAGTCTATTTGAAGGAGAAGTCTGGCAGAAGTCCGATTGCTGAAGGAGTCCGATAAGAGAAAAAGCTCGATAGGAGTTTGACTGTTGAAGGAGTCCGACGGAAGAAGAAGTCCGATAGGAGTTCGACTATTGAAGAAGTCCGGCTGAAGGAGAAGTCCGGCAGGAGTCCGACTGAAGGAGAAGTCCGACAGGAGTTCGACTGCTGAAGGAGTCCGAAAGGTCTTATGAATTTGGTGGAAGCTCATCCCTAGCCGCTGATACTGGGTGAGCCAATTCAAAGGTTAGACATTCCGACTGAATTTTAACAAGAGCGGGTTTATCCCCAAGAGCAACCAAAGAGCATCAGTTAAGCTTGAGTCAAAAACATGTAAGTAAAACATAAAGCAATGACATAGTTGTTCATGGAAAGTAAGGTAAAATCAACTACAAAAATCAATGAAAGAAAGTGGATATTATAGTAGTTATCAGCTAATAGACATATATGCCAATATTGGAAGAAAACAACTATGCTCTGTAGTTATAAAGGGCATATATATATGTATTAGAATGTAATGTTATGAATTGGCCCTCACCAATCAAACTTTTGTCAATTCATTTATTTACTGAGGAGCAGGATGAGCCCATGGAAGATCTTATGACCATCCCTTTGAATGATGGGAATGAGAAGCATACTGTGCAAATCGGCTCCAACCTAGAAGATGAAGTTTGGGAGCGTCTCATTGCCTTTCTATGAAAGAATGCCAACGTCTTTGCCTGGATCCCGATAGATATGCTGAAAATCGATGCTAAGGTTATAGAACATCGGTTGACTGTCAACCCCAAGCATAGGCCAATAAAAGAGAAAATTCGGGGCCATGCATCAAAAAAGCAATAGCGGAGGAAGTAGATAAGCTTCTCAAGGCCAGATTCATCCGAGAGGTGAACCATCCAAGTTGAGTTTCTAATATGGTTCTGGTTAAGAAGGTTAATGGCAAGTGAAGAATATGTATCGACCTTAAGAAGCTGAACAAGGCCTATCCAAAATATAGCTATCCCCTCTCTAGAATTAATCAGCTGATGGATGCAACTTCGGGCCATGAGCTCCTCACCTTTATGAATGCTTTCTTCGGCTACAACTATATCTGGATGGTGCCAGAGGATGAGAAGAAAAATGCTTTTATTATTGATCGTAATCATTATTATTGTAGGATTATGTCCTTTGGACTTAAAAATATGGGTGCAACCTATCAATGCCTGGTCAATAAGATCTTCAAGAAGCAAATCAGCTGCAATATAAAAGTCTACATCGATGATATGCTGGTCAAGAGCCGAACATCAATCAATCATGTTGCCAACCTTGAAGAGACCTTTAGCATCCTTCAAAAGTAAAAGATGAAGCTAAATCCAATCAAATGCACCTTCGGAATGACCTCAAAAAAATTCTTGGGGTTCATGATCTCGAGGTGGGGGATCGAAGCCAATCTAAAGAATATCCAAGCAATCCAGGAGAGACCATCCCAAAATCGATAAAGGAAGTCTAGTGCTTGATCGGAAAGGTGGCATTCTTAAACTGCTTTATCTCAAAGTTGGTCGAGCGATGTATGCCCTTCTTTTAGATCCTCAAGCAACCAAAGAACTTTTACTGGATGGCAGAGTGCCAACAAGCATTCGAAGAACTCAAGAGCTACCTCAGTTCGCCCCCACTGTTGGCAAAGCCCGAGCCTAGAGAAGAGCTATTCCTCTATCTTGCGGTCTCTTCTCTTGCCCTAGCAGCGGTCCTGATCAAGGAAGAGGTGAAAGTACAGTGGCCGGTTTACTACATAAATCGAGTTTTGAGGGATGCCAAGATCAGGTACACTAAATGGAAAAAATTAACTTACGCTCTTCTGATTGCAGCCAGGAGACTTCAGCCCTATTTTGAGGGGCACACCATAATGCTCCTCATCAATCAACCCATCAAAGCAGTTCTTCATTGAATAGATGCTTTTGAAAGAATTATGAAGTGGGCTATTGAATTGATGGAATTCAACATAAACTATCAGCCTCGATCGTCAATCAAAGCCCAGACATTAGCTGACTTTATAGTAGAGTGTACGATCCTAGATGATGCCAAATGCAAATGGAATGATGCCAGCATTTCGTGGTTGCAGCTGAGCTCCTTTGAAGAGAGAGCAAATCTTTTCGAAGGATTCTGGGCCCTATATGTGGATGGCTCCTCCAATGCCTCGAGGGCAGGTGCTGGGCTGATCCTAGTCAACCCCGAGGGGGTCATTGCCGAATATGCACTATGCTTCAAGTTTCCTACAATAAAAATGAAATAGAATATGAAGCTCTGATAGTAGGGCTCAAGATTGCCAACAAACTAAAAGTCGATTGGCTTCAAGTATACCGTAATTCATAGCTGATGGTGGGATAGGTCGGTGGCAACTATGAAGCTTGGGAGGAAAATATGATGAAGTATCTCGAAAAAGTGAAGAGCCTGATCCTAGCCTTCAATGGCTTTAGCATCCGATAGATTTCAAGGGTAGAGAACACCACGGCCGACCTCCTATCTAAGTTAGCAACACTTGCCCCCAATGAACTTCCCAAAAAGGCATACTTCGAGGTACTAAAATATTCGAGTATGGAAGAACCACTGACTATAATGCAGATCGACCAGGAGTCTTGTTGGATCGACCCCTTGATTGCCTATCTCAAAGATGGGACTCTCCCTTGTGACCCTAAAGAAGCTCGAAAGCTGAGAAATCAGACCTCCCGATATGTCCTTTATGAAGACAAACTGTACAAAATGTCATACTCTCTGCCTCTCCTGAAGTGTCTCCGACCTTTTGAAGCTGATTTTGCATTATAAAAAGTACATGAAAAAATTTATGGGAGCCATCTAAGTGCTTGGTTCCTTTCTCATAAGCTATTTTGATAAGGTTACTACTGGCCAACCATACATGACGATTGTTTTGAGTATGTTAAAAGATGCGACCGCTGCCAAAGAAATTTGAGTATACAAAGGCAGCCGACCTCCGAGCTTATCCCACTAAGCATACCTTGGCTAGTTGCACAATGGGAGACGGATATACTTGGATCCTTCCTGATGGCATTTAGACAACAAAAGTTTTTTTTAGTTATGATTGACTACTTTACCAAGTAGGTCGAAGCCGAACTCCTAGCAAAAATCACTGAGGCCAAAGTGCAAGACTTCATCTAAAAATCAATTATTTATAGGTTTGGTCTACCTCGAACTCTCATAATGGACAATGGATAATAGTTTGCCGGGATGAGGTTTATTGAGTTTTGTGAAGATTTGAACATCTTCCATCACTTTACATTGATGGCCTACCCACAAGCCAATGGTGAAGCAGAAGTGACCAATAGGATCCTATTACAGGGTATCAAGGCAAGACTTGAAAGAGCAAGGAAGACTTGGGTGGACAAACTCTACTATGTTCTCTAGGCATACCGAACTACCCAAAGACTATCGATTGGGAAAACACCATTTGCCTTGGCCTTTGGAATAGAGGTGGTCATCCCAATCAAGCTTAAACTTCCATCAGCATGGGTCGTGGCTTTCAATGAGCAACATAACTCGTAAGATCTCAGAGCTAACCTCAACCTACTGAAGGAAAAAAGAGAAGAAGCCTAAGATTGGATGGCTACCTACAAGCAAAGGATAACCAGATAATACAACACCAGAGTCAAAGATAAAATATTCAGAGTGGGAGACTTGGTGCTTCAACGAGCGGTCATCTCTCAGCCTCAGAATTAGAAAAAGCTTGCCCCAAATTAGAAAGGACCCTATGAGATCAAAGAAGTCATCCAACCCGAGACATACTATTTGAGGGAGCTTGAAGGAGCAGATTTATCCCGACCATGAAATTCAAAAAATCTATGGATGTATTACCAATGATTTGGTTCTAATAAAATCTCTCTACTTTAACATCCTAATCTTTGTTGTACATCTATAATGGTGGAGAATTACCTTCCAAACTTGACCATGCGACGAGTACAGCCATGTTAGAAATAGGAGGAGGACCTCATCCTAACATGAGCAAAGTTGAAGACCTCATCAACTTAAGATGAGATGAGGATAGAGGCCTTGACAACGGCCCTAATATTTTTCTACAATCATATTAGGAACAAAAGAAGGACCTCATCTTAACATGAGCAAAGTCGAGGGCCTTGTTGACTTAAGACGAGATGAGGAGAGAGGCCCTGATAATGGCCCTAATGTGCCCTTATTGCCATGTTAGAAATAGGAGGAGAACCTCATCCTGACATGAGCAAAGTAGATGACCTCATTGACTTAAGACGAGATGAAGAGAGAGGCTCTAACAACTGTCCTAATATGCCCCTACAACCATGTTAGGAACAAGAGGAGAACCTCATCCTAATATGAGCAAAGTAGAAGGCCTCGTTGACTTAAGACGAGATGAGGGAAGATGCCCTAACAATAGCCCTAATGTGCTCCTACAGTCATGTCAGGAATAGGAGGAGAACCTCATCCTGACATAAGCAAAATAGAAGACCTCGTTGACCTATGATGAGATAAGGGAAGAGGCCCTGATAATGGTCCTAATGTGCTCCTACAGTCATGTTAGGAATAAGGAAAGAACCTCATCCTAATGTAAGTAAATTTGAGGACCTTGCTAACCTAAGCCAAGGAAAAAAGGAAGGCTCGTCCAGTGGTCCCGAATAAACCCCCAACCTAAAGCAAAGGGAAGGAAGAATCCTATCACTGATCCTTATATGTATTTCTCCTACGACTATCCGACCATATGAGATGTAAGAAGGAAAATCATATCCAGGTCCATGAAAAAGACCTCGGATAGATATCCATAACAACCACTTCATCGAAAGACAACATAGAAGAAAGACAAAGTGAGAAAAAATGAAGCCACAAGCAAGCATTGAGTTCATGTAAGGTGAACAATGGCGAAGAAAGGTACTATTTTATTGCATATGTTAAGTCCATTACGGCAAAATGAAAGTCGACAAGACTGATTACACAAGTCTATTACAAACAAGATGAAGGTCGGTGAAATTGATGACATGGAAAGAAAGAAGAAAGAAGAAAGGGCCAAGTCCTATGATGGACCAGACTCTTTAGACTTCGGGCTATCGATCCCAGTCATCACCAAGGCCTGCTTTAGCCTGAAGATCTCCTCCTCAAGTTCTTTCTTTTTGTATAAGCCATCTATATAATCCTATTGGCATGTTTGAACTTGCTCTTAGACTCCCGTCACTGCTTTCATAGGACTTCGGACTCGGCCTCCGCATCCTTCATGGCTTGATGCTCATAGGTCAACTGGAGTTTCAACCACTGGACCTTGGCCATCTCCGCCTCGACTGCTACTGAGAGCTTGCCGATGGTCCTGTTCAGGGAGACAATCTCCTCTGACTTGCCACTTGTATCAGCTTGCCAACTATAGTATAACCATCCCTAGAAGTAAGAAGCCTCATCTCTAGTGGCCTTCAACTTGCTTTCTGTTGACCCCATGATTGATTTTGATGATTGTCAAACTTTGAGTGTTTAAGTATTTAACCATTTGTTTTAAGAATGGATGTAGATCTTTTTAGGTTTTCAAGTTAAAATTATAATTTTATCAAGTTGGAGATGATTTTTCTTTAAAATCTCTCAATTCTGTGCACTAATTCCTCTCTTTTCTCTCTTTCCAATTTGTATTAAATAATCCTCACTCAATCTAATGATTTTTTCTTTTAAATCATTTCTTCTCTCTTTCCAAATGTTTCTCTAGCCTTTTATACTCTTTGTGATGGCTTAATGATCAATTCTAGCCATTGGAAGTCTTGAAATAGCCATTGGAATGGAGAAATGACTGCTTGAAAAAACTGCAAAAAACTAGCCTTTACGATCATTGGGTCGGCTCAATTTTTGATTGGATCGGCTTAGTCCAAACCGGGTTGGCTTAGTTTATAGTTGAGTCGACTCAGTCCCCTAATTCTTGAAAAGCTAGCTTTCTGCACTTTCTGTCTTTTGCTTCCACTAAGACTAGATCGGCTCAGTCTCAGACTGGGTCAGCCCAGTTTGCATGCCATGCATGCCAAAGACCGTTGATTTAATCTTCATTTTGATCTCTTGAAAGATGTATCCATTTTAGAATTTCTTCTCTAAAATCTTGAGTGATGAATCTTCATTTGGATGAGTGAAAATATTTGAAGTTTGTGAGCTCTTAAAATTTATAACTACACATCTTCACAAATATCATTAGTATTTTAATAATTTATACTCAAATACTTTTGTTATCATCAAAATCAAATAAGGATCAACAATCTTTCCCTTTCTGATGATGATAAAACTTTGAGTATATGCATAAAAATATAATTTAATGTGTTTCAATAAATTAGCTAGTATAAGTCATGAAGTAATAATATACATAAACATGAATGCACACATACATAAATATAAATGCACACATACTTCATGAAAGCTCCAATTAATATTTCACATAATTTATATACTTATATCAAAATAATATTTCAATCCAAATTAATGAGTATTAAGGTTTCAAGCATGAAATATATTGAGTTTCTTAAGTATTAATTCTTTAGGCATATACTCAATATACCTCTTTATCTTTATCTTTTTGATGATGACAAAACTTTGAGTATATGCATAAAAATATAATTTAATGTGTTTCAATAAATTAGCTAGTATAAGCCATGAAGTAATAATATACATAAATATAAATGCACACACACACTTAATGAAAGCTCCAATTAATATTTCACATAATTTATATACCCATATCAAAATAATATTTCAATCTAAATCAATGAGTATTAAGGTTCCAAGCATGAAATACATTGAGTTTTTTAAGTATTAATTCTTTAAGCATATACTCAATATACCTCTCCTCCTTTTTGACAACATCAAAAAGCTCATGAAAAAGAATAAAAAAATCATCAAAATTAATATCAAGACATTAAATTGAGAAATGTATCAAATTCATAAAGTTAAATAAAAAAAATCATCTCTCATTTCGAATGAATATTTTCTTTTCAAAAATTAGCTTAAATTCAAATATTATAGACTCTCTACCTTTTTAAATGAATATGATCTTTTAATCTAATTTTCAGATATTCACTTTTAATCTTTAAGGAGAATAAGGATTTAACCATGAAATCAAGCATAGTATATACTTTAATATTCAATCTTTCCTTTTCCTAAAATATTTCAGTCAATTAAGTTTGAAAAAGATATGTATCGAGAATGTATCAAGCAAAGTAAAATAAATAGAATCAAAGTAAAAAATAGTTATATTTTTAAATTTATTACTTTAAGTAAAAATTACTTCAATACCAATTATTCATAAGAATTTTACAATGCACATTAGAAATTTAGGATCAAATTTAAATTTTTAAATGAGTTTCAAAATTTAGTTTAAAAATTTATTTCTTAGAGTAAGAATATATTTTTAAATTTAATTTAACTCTAATTATTTGCCAAAAATGATCATGCAAATCATGCTTAAAGTTTGGCACATGAAAAGTTCAGTATTATATTTATCAATAAGCTTCAAAATTATAAAAATATATAAAAATCAATTTGTTTGGTATAAGAATATATCTCAAACTTTTTTTTACTCTAAATAATTTTCAAAAATAATTTGACCATCAAATCAAAAGCATATAGATCAAATGGAATCATCATATTAAGGCTCAAAAGTATAATGAAATCAATGTTCATTTATCTTAATATAAGCTAATTAAAATTTTCAATCAAAGCTAGATAATATCACACTCCTAATTTTTTATAATTAATACTGGATAAATTTACTTTTTAATTTTTCTCCCCCTTTTTCTTTCAAATCAAGCAGATTAAACATGAATTTAACTACTAAATTCAGATTTTCTAAATTTAAAAGATATTTTTAATTTCAAAGTCTTTTCCAAATAATTGATCATTTCTTCTTTAATAATTTCTCTTCCTTACTTTAACAAATAATGCCATTTTAAAATTAAATATAATTTAAAAGTACAAGCATTAATTGAGTGAAATAAGCATTAGCCAAACAAAATATTCACTCAATTAAGTTCAAAAAAATGTATGAGATTCTTTGAATTTATCTCAAGAGATATCATATCAAGAGTATATCAATATAAAATAGTTTTGAGATATTATATCCAATTCTTTGGCCAAAAAATAATATAATAAAATGCAAGTCAAGAATGATACCAATAATATCAAGAGTAAGAATTTTCTTAGGAAGAAACTTCTTGATATCAATTAAACTAAAATTTAGACTAAATCATGATTTTCTTAATAGTTCAATACCATTTAAAGATTAATTTATAAATTCAGCTTGATATCAATGAATTTAGTTTTGAATTAATAAAGATAAATTGATTTAAATAAATCAATTTGAGTTGATATGAGCAAATTAGTCAAGATACATCATAAAGAGATTTTAAGTTATTCTTCAAAATATCATCTCTTTCTTTTCTTAAGAAAAATCAAGCAATTATAGTTTTAGAAAAGATATAAATTTTTAAATTTATCTCAAACAATATTATATCAAATGATATAGAAGTGCAAAATAAAATTTGAAATAAAGACATTCTTCTCTTCTTGCCAAAAGATAGATCAATCAAATACATGGTAAATAGCAAGCTGTTTGATACTAATTACTTAAAACTGATGTTCTCTATTAAAATCAAAGAGTCAATCAAATCAATAATCAAGAAATATATTTAAGTAAATTTAGGGGATAAAAAAAATTTAATCAATTTGGGGTATGATAATCAAACAAATCAAGTATGATCAAATCAAGGAGAATTTAGATAATGGTTCTACGGGATTTGGTTCAACATGAAAATTTCAAATTCTTAGAGGTAAACCTAAGATACAAGGCATATCAACAAATTAAGCACTTGATCTTTATAATAGAAAGACTTATCTTCAAATACTTATCTCTTGCAAAATTTTAGGAGAATTTTAATAATTAAGTATCTTATGGGGGAATGTTAAAATTTATTCAATTTGTAAGTTTAGCAATTAAAACATTCATATCCAATTAAGTGTCGTTTGATTTAAATTCATCAATTGTAAAATTGATATGGAGAGGCTTAAAATATCATGCTGAATTTTTAAGATAAACCATTTCATCCAAAGCATGATATATAGAGGAGAGCATATTAATCTTTAAAATCAAGATATTTAATTATTGCAAGCATCAAAGTCAATCATGCTTACTAAAATATGAAAGAATTTATCATATGCATATATATCAATAAATCATTAAAGTTAATACATCGAACTTTCAATTCATAAAGTATGATCATTTTAAGCAATGATAAATCATCAAAATCAATCAAACATGCTTAATAATTATGCTAATTAATAATTAGAATATATTTACTAAACAATGATGGAATGATGTGAGAAAGTTTAGATTTTACCAAACATCATCATCCATCTAATTTCATTCCTAAGGCATCCATCCATAAATTTTTTTCTTTTTTCATTCCATTAGATCCTTTGTATACCTACAAAATTATTTTCTAATTTTTGGTACCCAAGCCATCTTGGGTCCATTGAGGTTAGAGCTTATAGTTTCTTTTGGAAGCCATATTTGCTTACTTAAGGTTTGACCGATTCTTTTGGTATTGCATTCAAAAATTTTGTGGCCAACTTTATTACATTTGAAATATATAATTGAGTGATTTTCAAATGAAGCTTTGCTAAATATGTTTTTGATAAATTTTTATTTTCTCAATGAGTTATAACCAATTTCTACTTTATCAAAAATAGCCTTTCGATTATTTAAAATTGCTTGAAGTTTTTGAGATCCAATAGTAAATTTTTCAAGTATGGGCCTCAAGTTTTCAATCTCTTTTCTTAATTTTTTATTTTCTTTCATAAGAAATTTTTTTTCTTTCAATAATTTTTCTTTTTCTTCAATGTAAAATTTTGATCTTTTGAATTCTTCTTTCAACTTAGTATTTTCTTCAACTAAATATTTTTCAATTTTAGAAAGTACATTCTTTTCTTTAGCCGAAGAATTTGTTTCTTTCAAAAGATTTTCTTTTTCACTCAAAAGGTTATTCTTTTTATTAGCTAGAAGAAGATTTGATCTTTTAAGCTCTTTATTTTTCAGCCTTAAATTTTTGAATTTATCCATTAATTCATTAAAGGCTTCAAATAACTCATCAAAAATAAAATTGAAAGAGTCATTAATGTTTACCTCATTGTCATTGGCCATGAGGCAAGAATTTATAGCACTTTCTTCCTCTTTATCATTTAGCTTTTCTTTGACTTGCTCCTCCTTAATTATTGCTTTCTTTCTCCTTTGTTTCTTCTTCTTTTTCTTCTTTTGATCCTCATAAGCCATGAGGCATAGGTTGGGAAGAGCTTTCTTTTCTTCTTGAGAGCTTGATTCTTTTTTTTGATTTGCTCCTTCATAAGTTTTTTTCAATTTCTCCCATATATGTTTTGCTGAAATACATGAAGAAATTGCATTAAATATATTTAACTCTAAGAAGCAATAAAGTATATTCATGATCTTAGCATTAAGTTGGGCCATTTTCTTATCATGCTCTTTCAATGCTTTTGGGGTGTGTGAGCCATCGATTATAATCTTTCATAGGTTATAATCATGTGCTTGTATGAAGATACGCATGCATGCTATCCAATAACTATATTATGAGCCATTAAAAAGTGAAGGTCTATCTATAGAATATCCTTCATTAAAAAAAATTTCATTTTGGATTGCCAAAATCTTTAGCTCTAGATAGTTAAGTCAATAATCAATAATAGAGCACCTGCTCTGATACCACTTATTGCCTAGGTATGGCTACCCAAGAGGGGGAGGGGGGGAAGGGGGGGGGGGGTTGAATTGGATTTCAAAAAATTTTTTTGGCCAATTTAAAACTCTAATGCTAATATATGCTTTTAATTAAAAGAACTTGAATGCTTGCGACAAATAAGCAAGGTGTAGTAGCAGAATTAGAAGCAACTAGATAATGCAAATATATAAAGCAAATAAAGAAGGCAAGGAAAGCATAATCACAATACAAACATAGATTTTATAGTGGCTCGGTGCAACCCCACACCTACGTCCACTCCCCAAGCTCTTCTTAAAAATTTCACTATAATCCTAGATTACAGTGCATTTGTTTTAACCCAAGATTACAAATAAACCCAGTTGATTTTGTCGGACTCACCAACCATAATCCTATACCAATAGTTTTTTCAGTTCACTATCAATTCAGTTGATTTTAACCTAGAAGCACCAACCATAATCTTTATACCGTCCAATTACCGGCTTGGACTTGCCTACACCCCATGTTTCTTTCCTCCAAAAAAAACTTGTAAAAAATTAAAAATACAAGTATAAGAATTCATAACAAAATAGAAAATAAAAGTTAGAACTCTTTGAAGCTTGAAGAAGTTATTATTGGATTGCTCAAATGATGCTTCAACTTCTCTTGAAAAATGCTTGAGAGGATGAGGATAAAGTTGGAGATGATTTCTCTTTAAAAGCTCTCAATTCTATGTACTAATTCCTCTCTTTTCTTTCTTTTCAATTGGTATTCAATAATCCTCACTCAATCTAATGATTTTTTCTTTTAAATCAGTTCTTCTCTCTTTCCAAATATTTCTCTAGCCTTTTATACTCTTTGTGATGGCTTAAGGATCAGTTCTAGCCATTGAAAGCCTTAAAATAGGCATTGGAATGAAGAAATGACCATTTGAAAAAGCTGCAAAAAACTAGCCGTTACGATCACTGGGTCGGCTCAATCCTAACTAGGTCGGCTTAGTTAATAGCTGGGTCGGCTCAGTCTCCTGGTTCTTAAAAAATTGGCTTTTTGTACTTTCTGTCTTTTGCTTTCATTAAGACTAGATTGGCTCAGTCTCAAACTGGATCGGTCCAGTTTGCATGCCATGCGTGCTAAAGACCGTTTATGATCTTTTCTTCTCCAAATTTCTTTGTAAGCTAGATTTGTCCTTTTAATCTTGATTTAATCTTCATTTTGACATCTTGAAAGATGTATCCATTCTAGAATTTTTCTCTAGAATCTTGAGTGATGAATCTTCATTTGGATGAGTGGAAATATTTGAAGTTTGTGAGCTCTTAAAATTTGCAACTACACATCCTCACGAACATCATTAGTATTTTAATAATTTATACTTAAATACTTTTGTTATCATCAAAATCAAACAAGCGTCAATACTATTATCGTCCACAACATTCCAGGCATCATCTAGCTTTGATATCAAATTGTAAATCCATGATATCGCTCGAACGTCAATCATCCTTGACATCATAAGCACCAATATCATGTTATGGAAGCTCCTGATCTTTAGCATGGATCTGAAGAAACCTGTGACATTCTCTATAGGCAGCACACCACCGATCCTCCACCTAAATCTATGATGGGATGCCTCCCTCCTTGGGCTTGAGGGAGATGCCCCCTTTCTCTAGGCTTTCTTCAAGAACCCTAGGGAGGCAACTCTAGAGAAAAGAGAAGAAGAGAGTTGAGGAAGAAAAGGTCTGTATTAATTTCAACCTTGAAAACCCTAATACAACCTATGTATTTATACATAGCCATTAGGCCCGACCAAAAAATTCTTCGGCTAACCTAATATATGAAAGCACTCACCGAGCCCATGTACACCCATGTCTCCTATGCTCTCATCCTCTGGATCTAGATCTGATCCATATATGAATTAGCCCCCTTAAGACCTCTCAAATCAGGCCTTAAGACCCCTAAGATCATCTCAGACCTTAGCCCAAAATAGACCCTCATGTAACTTTGCCCACGCACTGAGCCAGCTCAATCTCAGCACTGAGCCAGCTAAGTTCCACTAGGTCGGCTCAGTCTAAAACTGAGCCGGCCCAGTCTTGTGCCATGCTAGCAGTTTCGAACGTGTAGCTCTCTATTTTGCCTGTGCACTAAGATTTAGCCGACCTAGTTTTGGATTGAGTCGGCTAACTTGCAGAAAATCTCCTTTCTGCAGTCTTGATTCACCGACTTTAGTTTCTTGTTTCACCTTGTGTCCCAAGTCTCTGAAGCACCAACCAAGCTCCTGAAATCTCTGGAGCCAACCTCTTGACTCCTCCTATGGCCTTCCAAGGTTTGGGAGCATCACAAATCCTCACAATCTCTACCTTAGTGCCCTCAAGCCTTAGCAAACCTCTCGATAATGACCTCCTGCATATTCCCGTTGTCCCTGCGCACTCGATAGCCCCTTGTGCAATCATCACCTTCATCAATCCTCTTCAGCTATTGTGCACTCTTGAGGCCTTTGGGATGATCACCTCCATCGCTGAAGACCTATGCTTGCACCTCTGCACGACCCTAAAATTATAGGATCCCTTCTGTTTAGTGGCTGTATCACTTTTTCTAGACTTTCCTAGAGAATCCATAGCATTCTTATACCGGCACTCGCTGCAAACCCTGACATGGTCTCCTCAGAATTATACCAAGTCCTTCTGCACATGCCGCTTCATCTGAAACTATGTATCATCGATGCTGGTGCTAGGATATCGATCCTCCCACACCCTTCTGCTCTGAACTCATGTCAAATTTCTCTCCAATTATGAAGCCACCTCTCCGAAGCTCTACCTATATTCGAAGTCCACCTGATGCCGTAGAAGTTGACTCTATCATTGAGTCTCTCGAGGAAAACCATCCAACGCTGCATTATTGGGCCTACCATTATATCTCGAACACCGTCGCTATCCCTTCGAACCCTCTCTACTTTGCGGACTCCTTCAACGCCATCTCGGATACCTCTGCAACCTGTGAGCACCTCCAAAATTCAAGAGCTCATCCAACTCTTCTAAAACTAGTGAATGAACCTTAGAGAATTCCATCCTAGTCCTCTTCTGCCCCTATACTAGCCATCGCTTCAGTTGCACCTGGAGAACCATCCTCCATCTAAACCGCGACTCTCCCTAATGCTCCTATAAAAGAAACCTGATCCATGATACTTCCGACTACCTGAGACCTTTTAGCGCTCCCTGAGATCCCTTGGCTCTTCCTTAGACCTGCACCCGATCTCCTTGAGATACCACTGACATTCTCTGTTGAGATACACTCCTCGACTGCTTCACCATCGAACCTCTCTCAACCCTGTGCCTCCAGGGAAGCACTCTTGCAGCACTCCAGCACTTCCTGACTCATCTCTACACTGCTCTATAGCCGCCCAGCCTTGATCTACTGGACCTTCATGGATCATCCATCTCCAACACTCCCAAGGCTTTGCAAATCCATGCTCTGGTTGAACCACTAAATACATCTCCGACTAATTTTCTACCTTCTAGACACCGAAGGATGTATAGTCACTTCTTCAGCCTTCCTTCGATCATTACCTCTTGAGAAACCTCTCTTCAATAGCCCTACACTACCCATCTTTCTAGAAAATCTTGATGCTCTCTACTGAGATACCTCCCTCAACTGCTACATCACCGAGCTTCTCTTAGCCCTGCATCTCTAGGAAAGTGCTACTGCAGCACTCCAGTGCTCCCTACCTATCACATAACCATCATACAGCCTGACTTTTCCACCAAGATCGATCAATAAATCATGCACCAAATCCTTCTACCTCAGAAAAATTCCTTTCTATTAATCCTCTCAACCTCCACCTTCAACCTACTGTTCCCGGTTGGCCAAACCATAGAAATAACAAAGATAAATTTGAGACATACCATGGAATCCTTGTGCAGATTTCTGATTTCATCTTGTATAACTTCTCCTTCCCTTTCATGCACCATCAGTCTCTGAAACTTGGCTCTGATATCATATTATCGTCCACAATATTTTAGGCATCACCTAGCTCTGATATGAAATTATAGACTCATGATATCGCTCGAACACCAATAATCCTTGACCTCACAAGCACCGATATCATATTACGGAAGCTCCTAATCTTTAGCACAAATCTGAAGGAACCTATGACAATCTCTATGGGTAGCACACCATCGATTCTCCACCTGGATGTATGATGGGGCGCCTCCCTCCTTGGGCTTGAGGGAGACGCCCCCCTTCGCTAGGCCTTCTTCAAGAACCCTAGGGTAGCAACTCTAGAGAGAAGAGAAGAAGAGAGTTGTGGGAGAAAAGGTCTATATTGATTTCAATCTTGAAAATCCTAATACAACCTATGTATTTATACATAGCCATTAGGCTTGACCAAAAATTTTTTTGGCTAACCTAATATATGAAAGCACTCACCGAGCCCATGTACACCCATGTCTCCCATGCTCTCATCCTCTAGATTTAGACCTAACCCATACATGAATTATGATAGGATTGGTGTACAGGGTGGAAGCACAAATTTCAAAGCAAAATAATGAAATCATATAAACCAAACCCGAACCTAGGACCACCTTATTAGCAATTAAATCATATAGCATGCATTTATAATATAAAAAAATATCAGAACATACCTCTTATCGCTAAAACCTGAATTATCCCTAGTTACTGGAAACAGTCCGTCAGGGGTTCCACCAGGTGCCCATGCATTCACCCTCCAATGTTGATCCACACGGAGACTTCATCATGACACCAGCACCTCTAATTTAGATAATTAAAATTTTAGTAATAAGAATTTTAATTAAATGGGCAAGACCTTCCTTAATCTTTATGTCACATTTCTTACCTTTCCTTACCTTCTTTCTTTTTCTCTTGTCTTCTTAATTTTTCTTCCTAATCTCTTAGTCTTAAGATGACTTCTTGTCCTTATAAGGATAAGGTCTGGACAATAGAAAAAAAGAAAGAAAATTGAACAATGAGGAAATACTTGTAAGAAAGAAAGATAATTTTCACAATACTTCGGACTCTTGGTACGGACCCTTATTTATAATGTACGTAGGGGTGCCAACACATTTTCTCATTCCTTTTCAAATTATTATCTCACGTTCCTTCAGCCTATCTCACACCTCATTAGATAATAATGACATGCAGTAGTGGGTCTGGGTGTGATTTGACCTAATCTGGTTAGAACTCAACTAAACCGATTTAGGTCAAAACTAGCCTACCCAATTTGACCAATTAGAATACTTTCTAATTTAATGATCAAATTAAAATTTTTAATTTGATCAAACCCACAAGACATGATTGATGTCTAGCAACATATCGTGACTTCTCAAAAAATATGAAATTTTGATGAAAATATCAAAAATATCCTTTAGTGGAAAGTTATCATGCAACTAGATCCTTCGATCACCCTACATCCTGAATATGACTCTGGGTATGAAAATATGTCAAACTCAATATCATATTCATTTCTCATTCAATCTTTTGATGATGATTCATTTAATGAAACATTAGAAATCATTTCTAATTTTCATCATGCTTTGATCAAAATCTTCCTAAATTATCATTTGTTTGAAGCAGGCAGGATGCGATTTCCTCTTACCAGGAGTGATCGATTCCATGTTAAGCTACTCACAACCTTCATATATAATCTACCATATCCAGATCACCCCATACATAACTGAGTAATGAATGAGTATGAACCAAAATATGAATTCATATATATAAGATTGTGTGGTAGTTTTAGGTCAAAGGATTACATGCACAATTCCACTATGAGAACCATTTATTGACATGTAGATAAGACTCCATTAGATATTCTCAACTTGGATCAATTCAGTGAACTCATTTTCTAATGAGCACCTACATCCTTGTATTAGTATCATACACAAGTAATTATGAGATCAATCATTCTCTTAATTGAGCATACAAAAAATGTGCTTGTCTTACCGAAAATATTAATCCCCAATTCAATGTTCCATTGATTAGGAATGTTTAAATTAGGGTTTTAAGGTTTTAGGTCTCACTGGTATAATCTTATCATAATCCTAAAACCATAGCCTTAATTTATGAGATTTATTATAATCTTAAATAAATAATAAGACACTACATATGATGAAATAAATGTCTTTATTTATTTTAAATTATCATTACATGAGTTTGGAAGACAAAGAATAGCCTAAAAAATAAATAAATTTTGATTGGCTTGAGGGCATATACCTTTCAATCTCCCACTTGCACTAATGCCAATCACCCTTATATTTTAATCCCATACAATCAAGGTGACGATCAAACAATTGCAGTGGTAAAGGCTTAGTAAATTGGTCTGCTATGTTGTTCTTTGTGTCAACTCATTCTATGACTACATCTTATCTTTCAATAATTTACGAATGAGATGGAAGTGTCTCAGAATATGTTTGGATTTATGATGAGACCTAGGTTTCTTTGCTTGAGCAACAGCTCCAGTATTGTCATAGTAAAGTGGTACTGGATTCTTAATTTCAGAAACAACACTCAATTCAGTGTTGAACTTCTTCATCTAGATAGCTTCCTTGGTGGCTTCACTTACAACTATATATTCTACCTCAGTAGTTGAGTTAGCTACAGTTGGCTACTTAGTACTCTTCCAACTCACTGCTCCACCGTTCAGAGTAAAAACATACCCTAAAATGGATTTGCTATCATCTGGGTCTGATTGAAAACTAGAGTTAGAATATGCTTTTAGTTTAAGATCAGAACCACGACATACTAGAAAAATATCTTTAGTCCTTCTCAAGTACCTAAGAATATTTTTCACAGCTTTCCAATGATCCTCTCCTAGATTAGCTTGAAATCTACTTGCAATGCCTAAGGCATAAGCAACATCAGGCCTTGTACATAACATGGCATACATTATTGATCCAACAGCTGAAGCATAAGGAATAGAACTCATTTTATTTCTCTCTTCAGGTGTCTTTGGAGATATCTTTTTAGAGATATGTATGCCTTGACTCATGGATAAGTACATCTTTTATTTTCATCCATACTAAATCTTTTCAGTATTAAGTCAATGTACCTAGATTGGGATAAGCCTAGCATCCTCTTAGATCTATCTCTATAGATCTTTATTCCTAATATATAGGATGCTTCTTCCAAGTCTTTCATGGAAAACTCATTTGATAGCCATAATTTGACTGATTGCAACATTGGGATATCATTTCCTATGAGGAGTATGTCATCTACATATAGAACCAAAACTATGATACTCCCACTATTCTTGTACACACACGGTTCATCCACATTCTTCATGAAACCAAATTCTTTGATTGTTACATCAAAATAGATGTTCCAGCTCATTGATGCTTGCTTTAATCCATAAATGGATCTCTTAAGCTTGCATACTTGATTTGATCTTTTCTTTAACTCTAATCCCTCTGGCTGTGACATATAGACCTCCTCCTCAAGGAAACAATTAAGGAAGGCGGTCTTTACATCCATTTGCTATATTTCATAATCATGGTATGCTGCTATGGCAAGCATAATCCGAATAGATTTGAGCATGCAACAGATGAAAATATTTCACATAATCAATCCTCTATTTTTGCCTAAAATCCTTAGCTACCAATCTAGTCTTATAGGTTTCAATTTGACCATCTGCTCCAATCTTTTTCTTAAAAATCCATTTGCATCCAATAGGATTTATATCCTCTGGTGCATCCACCAAAGTCCATACTTTGTTGGTGTGCATGGAGTCCATTTTGGATTGCATGGCAGCCAACCATTTATCAGAGTTCTTACTTTTGACTGCTTCCATATAGGTTAGAGGTTCATCATTCTCAATGATTTGGGCTTCATTATTTTCAATAATGAACCCATACCTAATAGATGTAAGTCGCACTCTATCAGACCTACGGATAGGAGTTATGTGTTCGGGTTCTTTTATGTGATTATTTGGTTGAAAAATTTCTATTTATTATTCTTAAACTTCACTAAGTTCAATATTTCTCCCACTGCCTTTTTCTAGAATAAATTTTTTTTTCATGAAAGTGGCATGCCTACTTACAAAAACCTTTTGTTTAGTATGGTGGTAGAATAAATATCCTATACTATCTCTAGGATATCCAATAAATAGACATTTATCTGATCTAGCATTAAGCTTATGTCCAAAATTTCTTTTGACATATGCTAGACAACCCCATATCTTAAGATACTTAAGATTGAATTTCTTACCTCTCCATATCTCATATGGAGTACTAGATATAGATTTAGAAGGTACTTTATTCAAGATATAAATTATGATCTTCAGGGCATGGCCTCAGAAGGAAATAGGTAATTTAGTGAAGCACATTATGGATCGTACTATATCTAATAAGGTATAATTTTTTCTTTCGACTATACCGTTTAATTGCGGTGTATAAGGAGGTATCCATTCAGAGAGAATCCTTTTAACTTTAAGATAGTCTAGAAGCTCACTAGATAAGTATTCTCCTTTCCGATTAGATCCAAAGATTTTTATACATTGTCCAATTTATTTTTCGATCATACTTTGATACTCTTTAAATTTATCAAAGGCTTCAGATTTGTGTTTCATAAGATACACATATCCAAACCTAGATAAATCATCAGTGAATGTTATAAAATAAGAGTATCCTCCTTTGGCTTGAGTTGTCATAGGACCACATACATCCATATGTACAAGTCCTAATAACTCTTTTGTCCTTTCTCCATGTCCACTAAATGGAGTCTTAGTCATTTTACCCATGAGACATGATTCATAAGTTTCTAATGATTCATAATCAAAAAGATCAAAGAACTTTTCTTTGTATAACTTGTTAATCCTAGCCTCACTAATATGACCTTATCGACAATGCCAAAGTAAAGTATTATTTATGTCATCTCTCTTACGTTTTCTATTTTCATCAATATGAAATATATTATCATCCAAACATAGAGTCAACAAATCATTGCTAAATATGCCAAAACAAATATTTTCATTAGAATATTTAATCAAGCAACCTTCGCTCATTACATTAAGACTGTAACCTTATTTTAATAACAAGGGTATAGATATAATATTTCTAATGATCTTAGGTATATAATAATAATTTATAAGCTCTAAGATCTTTTCAAAAGGTAACTTCAATATATTTGTCCCTACAGCTTCTGTTTGGATAGACTCTCCTCTAGTGCCATAGAGCTTGAAGTCACCTTTCTTCAAACTCTTAATTTTCTGCAGCCCCTGCAAAGATTTACATATATGAAAACCATAGCTAGTATCTAACACCCAAGAGTTTGAAATGAAAAAATTTAATGATAATATAGTATATATCTCATACAAACCTTTTGGTGCATTATTTGCACTAGACTTCATGGTTGTGAGGTAAGCCTTGCAATTCCTCTTCCAATGACCTATTTTACCATAGTGAAAATAGGTTGTCTATCCAGAGATCTTCTTCCCCTTTTTTTGCTTATTTATACCACCTTTAGGGTTCAACTTTCTCTTTGAACCCTTTTTGCTTGCCTTCTTCTTGGAGATCCCATCCACAAGAAGAAGAGGAGCCTTATCCTTCTTGATATGGCTTTCTACTATCTTGAGCATATTTAGCAGCTCAGGTAAGGAAAAATTTAGTTTATTCATGTGATAGTTTACGACAAACTGAGAAAATGATTCAGAAAGTGATTGCATGATCAAATTCTGACTTAACTCTCCATCCATAACAAAACCTAATTGACTTAATCGAGTGATTAGGTCAATTACCATCAAAACATGATTTTGTATAGATGTTCCTTCTATCATTCTTGTATAGAATAATTGCTTAGATATCTCATATCTAGCAGTTCTACTATGCTCTCCATAAAGCTCTTTTAGATTGAATAATATGGACTGAGTGTCCATGCCTTCATGCTGTCTCTGTAATTCATTACTCATAGAGTCAAGTATGATGCATTTGATAGTAAGGAAATCATTTTGCCACATCTTGTATGTGGACTTATCTTCATCTGTGGCATCTTTCCCTAATGGCTTAGGATTAGGGGCATCAAGAATATAGAAGAGTTTTTCTTGATTAAGTACTATTTTTAGGTTTCTCAGCCAGTCCATATAATTTTGATCAGTCAATTTATTTGAATCCAAAATTGAATGCAATAAAAGTGAAGAAGCCATTTAATCTACATAATAAAAAACAATACATAAGCAAACAACTCATGATGACAAACATAATTAAATTAAGATTTTAATTTAATTATATCTCCCACTATTTAATCAAAAATCATAATCCTCTAATTGATTTTCTTAGTGAGAATAAGATCCTAATTTCTTATAAAAGGTCTTGTGGTTGCACAACAAATCTGTTATAAATTCAAAGGTAGGAAACTCTTTCCAATTGCATTTTATGCAACTCTCAAAAAAAAAAATTTGCCTCTAAAACATTAATAGCCTTGTGTTATCACAACAAACTTTAATGTTTTAGTTTAAGTATAACTCTTCATTTCTATACAGTCAAAATGAAATATAACTGCTCTTGTGGTTACACAATAAAATAGTATATTCAAAATGCTGTAAGCATCTTAATGCAATAGATAAATATTACATCATTTCCCATGATAGATCTTGCGGTTACACAATAAAACTAATATGATTCTGGACATAATAAGGACCTAGCATGAAGGAAGGCCTTAATGTAGTGAATATAACACTAAGCATTTCAATCTAGAATTAAATTTATCGAATTGGCCATGTAAGTGGGAGAGAGATGGGAGTCCCCCCATTGCTTTCCTTAGACATCAATAAATTGGTCAGGTCAAACAATGAAACCAATTAAAAAATCACATTTCCTTTACCAATCATGAATCACTTTTCCTAGACACCGACTAACCAATTAGATATCCAGATTGATTTAGCTATTGGTTAATTACACTACAACTTAACAAAATTTTAAATGTTCATGATACACATCCTAAATATATGAAAATATTAATTATGAGAAAAAATATTAACATGTAGACTTATTCTAGGACAACCATCATTGCATAGTGAATTCTTTTCATTATGTCAGGGCAACCTCTATAGAATAATATATACATCATAATCTCATTATAAAAATAAAAATATGATCACATCATATAAATAACATGCTAAAAAAAAAATCATATCATATTTACATTTAAGCTATTATAATATAAGCAAAGCTATATATGATTTAACCTAATAAGGCTTGCTCTGATACCACTGATAGGATTGGTGTACAGGGTGGAAGCATAGATTTCAAAGCAAAATAATGAAATCATATAAACCAAACCCAAACCTAGGACCACCTTATTAGCAATTAAATCGTATAGCATGCATTTGCAAGATAAAAGAAAGTATCAAAACATACCTCTTATCGCCAAAACCTGAATTATCCCTAATTACTGGCAGCAGTCCGTCAGGAGTTCCACCAAGTGCCCACATGTTCACCCTCCAACGTTGATCCACACGAAGACTTGATCAAGACACCAGCACCTCTGATTTATATAATTAAAATTCTAGTAATAAGAATTTTAATTAAATGGGCAAGACCTTCCATAATCTTTATGTCACCTTTCTTACCTCTCCTTACCTTTCTTTTTTTTTCCCTTATCTTCTTAATTTTTCTTCCTAATCTCTTAGTCTTAAGATGACTTCTTATCCTTATAACGACAAGGTCTGGATAAGAGAAGGAAAGAAATAAAATTGGACAATGAGAAAATACTTGTAAGAAAGAAAGATAATTTTCATAATACTTCGGACTCTTGGTACGCACCCTTATTTATAATGTACATAGGGTGCCAACACATTTTCTCAAACCCTTTCAAATTATTATCTCATGTCCCTTCAACCTATCTCATGCCTCATCAGATAATAATAACATGTAGACTTAGTCCAAGAGGTGCCTTAAAGTAGAAGGACTCTCGGACTAATTCTACGTAAGTTATTTACGAAGAGTCGCGGGCTTTCATTTTTGGCGCCATCATTTTCAACCATTAGATCAGATAAGAAGGCCATCCAATAGCCTTAATATGGGATGCCCATTCAGCAAAATGGCATGGAGATAATCTTTAAATAGCCAAAGTCCTAAGGGACTTTAACTTGGTCCAAGAGGCTTCAAGGAAGAGTGGGCGGCAAGGAGTCCTAGGTGGCAAGGAGTCCTGGGTGCCAAGGAGTCCCTTCTCATGCAAATATTAAATAGATAATGGAGTATTTAACCTACAGAAGGACTCTTCTGTGCCCATATCTGATGTCCACACCCATTTGAAAAAATTATACGACATGGAAAAAGAGGAAAAGTTAAAGAAGGTAGGTGCCAAACTAATCCCATGCGGCAAAGTCTCTTGTGCATGAAAGACTTCCCACGCACAAGAGAGAGACTCTTTGGCATGTGGGATTCTGGTATATGATGTCTCATTTGAAGCCCAATCAGTCTAGGTTAATCCAATTTAAAATCAAATTCAATTTGGCTTAAATCGGACATTAATTAGCCTAAATTGAAAGCCGATTCGAATCCAATTCGAATCTGGGTGCTAGGGTTTGCTACATATGTTAGGATGTTCATCTTGCAAACATGGTCTAATCTAATTAGATCCTTAATCAATTCTCTTTGTGTGTGATCCATTGGATTCCACATCTAGCCAGCAGTGGGTCTGGGTGTGATTTGACCTAATCTGGTTAGAACTCAACTAAACCAATTTAGGTCCAAACTAGCCTACCCAAGTTAACCAATTTGAACACTTTCTAATTTAATGATCCAATTAAAATTTTTAATTTGATCAAACCCATAACACATGATTGATGTCTAGCAACATATTGTGACTTCCCGAAAGATGTAAAATTTTTATTGAAATACCAAAAATATCCTTCAGTGGAAAGTTATCATGCAACTAGATCCTTCGATCACCCTGCATCCTGAATATGACTCTGGATATGGAAATATGTCAAACCCAATATTATATTCATTTCTCCTTCAATCTTATGATGATGATTCATTTAATGAAACATTAGAAACCATTTCTAATTTTCATCATGATTTGATCAAAGTCTTTCTAAATCATCATTTGTTTAAAGCAGGAATGATGCGATTTTCTCTTATCAGGAGTGATCGATTCCATGTTAACCTACTCACAACCTTCATATATAATCTACCATATCTAGATCATCCCGTACATGATTGAGTCATGAATGAGTATGAATCAAAATATGGATTCATATATATATAAGATTCTATGGTAGTTTCAGGTCAAAGGATTACATACACAATTCCATTATGAGAACCATCTATTGACATGTAGATAAGACTCCATTAGATATTCTCAACTTGGATCAATTTAGTGAACTCATTCTCTAATGAGCATCCACATCCTTGTATTAGTGTCATACACAAGTGATTGTGAGATCAATCATCCTCTTAATTGAGCATACAAAAGATGTGCTAGTCTTACCAAAAATATTGATCCCCAACTTAATATTCCATCAATCAGGAATGTTTAAATTATGGTTTTAAGGTTTTAGGTCTCACTGGTATGATCTCATCATAATCCTAAAACCATAGCCTTAATTTATGGGATTCATCATAATCTTAAATAAATAATAAGACACTGCATATGATGAAATAAATACCTTTATTTATTTTGAAATATCATTACATGAGTTTAGAAGATATAGAATAGCCCAAAAATAAATAAATTTTGATTGGCTTGAGGGCATATACCTTTCAAATTAGCCCCCTTAAGATCTCTCAAACCAGGCCTTAAGACCCCTAGGATCATCCCAGACCCTAGCCCAAAACAGACCCTCGCATAACTCTATCTACGCAGTGAGTCGGCTCAGTCTCAGCACTAAGCTGGCTAAGTTCCACTAGGTCAGCTCAGTTTGAAACTGAGCTGGCCCAGTCCTATGCCATGTTAGCAGTCCCGAATGCACAGCTCTCTATTTTGCCTATGCACTGAGACTTAGCCGATCCAATTTTGGATTGAGCCGATTAACTTGTAGAAAATCTTCTTTCTACAGTCTTGATTCTTTAACTTTGATTTCTTGCTTCACCTTGTGTCTTAGATCTCTGAAGTACCAATCAAGCTCCTGGAATCTCTAAAGCCAACCCCCTGACTCCTTCCGTGGCCTTCCAAGGCTTGGGAGTATCACAAATCCTCACAAACACTATCGAGCCTGGACATCTTTTCTGCCCAGGTTATTCAATAGCTATTATGCCAATTCTCAGTATCTTATAGCTGCTTCTGAAGCTGGAAGAACTTCTTGGACCAATTCCAATCATACCAGACCTTGTCGGTAGACCACGACAAGCTTCCTTCTAAGAGATGGATTTTTTCCTTTGCCTTCTTGAGATTGGCTTCAAGGGAGCTAACCTTTGCCATTAGCACCCAAGACTTGTCACTAGCACTTTTTTGAAGTTCGGCAAGCTCTCTCTCGAGGTTATCCTTTCAGATGCCGAAGCTCGCTATGTCCTTCATGTGTAAGTTTCAGAGACGAGTGACCTCTTTGGTAGCCTTCGAGGCATTCTTCTGAGAAGCCTGAAGGTCATCCTCTACTCTTTCCAACTTTTTCTTTAGATAATGGACTTCCTTCTTCGAGCCCTTTATCAAAGGCTTCAGCAGGACTCCCTGAGGTAAGGGATCAACATCGATTAGAGATAGTGGGTTATGACCTTGGTCAGTGGGAGGATACTGGATAACATATGACACGATACCAATGTATAGAAAGGTTTAGACAAAAGTGAATTCATTTTCATTTAACTAGAAACTTTTAGGTACAAAGCAAGTCAAAAGAGAAAAAAGAAAAGGATAAAACTACTCGAGGTCCTCAATCTCGAGGGGTGCAGCGGTAGAAGAAGTTAGGATGCTCTTGGCAGTCTCGAGCACCTCCATAGCAGGCTCAGTAGAAAAAAGATCGGCCTCGATGTTGGATGGTCCCGCTTCTTCGATGGCCTCCTCCTCTTCTAGAAAGCCAAGGTTAAGCTCGGGGAACCTTCAAGCCATCCTGCCTTCACAGAGCTCGAAGTTCTTGATGAACGCTTTCTAGCTGAAGGTGATGTTCAGGTCCTTCATTTCGAAAGAGGTCTTGAACTCCACGACTCAGGCTGCTGCCTCCAAAATGGACTTCGCCAATTGGGCCTCTAGCTTGGTGATCTTGAGCTTGGCTTCTTTCTTCTCCTCTTCCTCTAGAGCCAACACTGCCTTGAGTCTGGTCGAGATGAAATCCTCCTTTTGAAGTGCATTGTGCAGGCTCTCACTTTCCACCATCTTCTCTCTTGTGAGGTGCTCAGCCACGATAGCCATTGCTTGAAGGCGATTAATCTCAGCCTGAAGGTCTTTCCGAACCTTCAACACCTCTGCCTCCAGGTGATTTGTCCTCTTAAGGTGGGCAAGCATGTGGTGGCCTGACTGCCATGAATAGGTCGCTCTAAGGTGAAGGAAGAAAGGGTGAGAAAATAAAAAAAAAGTATGACGAGATGATTATCCTAAGGACAGTCCCAAAAGACTCCTAGATGAACTACCTCTAGTCAAGGTCGGTTAGGCAGTCCACCTCCTCTGGCTGAGCAAACCTGTTAGTTAAAATCCCAGATGATGTTCGGATTATCGAATGGGTCTGACCCCTGGTCTTCACTACTACCCTAATCGGGCTCGTCCAGGTGCACCTTGCCATCCTTCTTCACGATGGCTGCTTTTCTCTTTCTCCTCTCCTTCTCATTACCGATAGAGTGATCGGGCACATGATCCTCGATGGGGAGATTCATAGGCTCGGGGGAAAGAGATTCTCCTTCAACGACGTCAACGTTGGCAGTCGGGATGGCCTCGTCTCTTGGGTGGACCTCGGGAGTAGCATCGATAGTGGCAGAAGCCACAGGGTCGGAGGCACTGACCTTTGCTCATTTCGAGCTCTTGCCTAGGGCATTCTTCTTTCTTTTCTTCTAGGCATAAAGGCCCTTGGTGAGCCTCTCTATGGCATCGGTGTCCATTTCTATAGCAAAGAAAGATCACGATCAGCCAAGGTATGCGTAAAATTTCATAAGAGTCCATACATATATATACATATAAACAAACACAATTGGTACCTACGAGGTCAAAAGGACTCAGGCCAATGTTGAATAAGATCTGCTCCCTTAAAAGCTCGGGGAGACTGGAAGCTCGGCACGCCTTAAGCCTGTGAGAAGACTTGAGGTCAGCTCCATCCAAGCTAGAGGCTCGATGAATGGATTCCCTAAGGAAGCCCCATGGAGGAAGGTCAAGCAGCAAAATTGGGCATCGAATGAAGAAGTACTTCTTCTTTCAATTATGAATGGAAGAAGAAGCATCATTTAGCAACCCCTTCATACCGAACTAAGGAGAGAAGTACCATCAGTCCTTTGCAGAAGGATGGCATTTGAAGGTATAGAAATTTTGAAATAATGAGATGGTTGGTCGAACTTCGGGCAGATGGCAGAGGGAAAGAAAATCCATCATGAACCGAAAAGAGTTCGGCACAATGGAGGCGAAGGAGATATTCAAGAATCGAAAGAGGGCAACTATAAAGGAGGGCAGTGGAAGCTGAAGCCCGGCATGCAAGATCTCTAAGTATAGATAAAATCGATCAGTCGGAGGTGAGTTGGCGCATTCGTCCGACCCAAGGAGATCGTGGTTGTACTCGGGGGGAATCCCATATTGAATGCGGATCAACGAAAGATCATTCGGAGTCATAATCAAAGGGATGGTATCTGGAATAAAAGACTGGTGAGACATGTTCCTAGGCTTAAACTTGGCCAAGGGTGCGGGATCTAGGAAGGCCGGTCTGGACGAGCTCCAAGAACCAGCGGAATGAGAGGTTTTAGAAGAAATTCAAATCAAATTAAGATCCTAGGAAAATCCCCAAAAATCAAGGAAAAACACACTATAAAAGCTTCTACCAGAGAAACCGAAAGAGCAAAAAGAAAAAAGATGCTAGAGAAATCAAAAATAGATGATAGGAGGCTGACCTAAGTTGACTAAGAGGGGCAAAGAAGTGATAGATACAATGAAAATCGAGTGGAGGAGCACCAAAAATCGAAGAAGATGTGGGGAAGAACTGATGCTCTCGAGCAGGAAGAAGGCAAGGGCTCAAGAGGGAAGAAGACTTAGGCAAGAATGAATTCTAGAGGGGGAACAAGGCCTTAAATATCTAAGAGAAACCTGAGGTGGTTATGATTGCAGATCTTACTCGACCGTTCCTTATACGCTGCGTCCCACTCATCATGACAAGGGAGTGGCAATGGGTAGGTCTTTAATTATGCCATACCTAGGATAGTATTACGGCAGAAAATTTGAAGGACCGTCTTCTCGAAGTCATTTCAAATTTAATGGGCCCAAGAGCCAATGCGGTAGATGCCAAAATGTCTCTTCCAGATAGATGTAGGAAAAGTAAAGAACTTCGGCAGTTGCATTCGTATTCTCTTCTTTCAAATTTTGAATTCGGGAGTAGGAAGACTATTATTAGGGATAAACCTACTCCTACCGAAGTTTGGTTGGAATGTCTGACATTTGAATTAGCCCGTTCGGTATCAGCAGCTAGGGACGAGCTTCTACCAAATTCGTAAGACCTTTCGGACTCCTTCAACAGTTGAACTCCTATCGAACTTCTCCTTCAATCGGACTCCTTCAACAGTCGGACTCCTACCGAACTTCTCCTTCAGCCGGACTCCTTTAGCAGTTGAACTTCTTCAGTCGAACTCCTTCAGCAGTTGGACTCCTATCGGACTTCTCCTTCAGTCAAACTTCTTCAGCAATCGGATTTCTATCGAACTTCTCCTTCAGTCAAACTTCTTCAGTAGTCAAACTCCTATTGGACTTCTCCTTTAGCCAAACTTCTTCAGTAGTTGGACTCCTGCCAGGCTTCTCCTTCAGTCAGACTCCTTCAGCAGTTGAACTCCTGCCAAATTTTTCCTTCAGTTGGACTCCTTCAGTAGTCGAACTCCTGCTGATCTTCTCCTTTAGACAGACTCCTTCAATGGTTGAACTCCGGACAGGCTTCGCCATCAGTCGAACTCTTCCCAGGCTTCTCTACCTATCAAGCTCCTCTCAAACTTCTCTTACTAGCTACTCAAAAAGGTCTCAGCACTAACTCATGATATGGCAAACGATGGCCCAAGCATGGTTGATCTCAAGAACATCCAAACTCCTATGGAAAGGTGTTAGCTAAGAATTTTTCATTATCTATGGCTATCCTGTCCAGACTTGAGTTGTCAGACTCTAGCGGACTGGCACATCACAACAATAGACACGACCCTCTGTAACAAATCTCATGTGGCCCTAAACGGTCTACTACCAGGCAATTATGGCTGTTACTATCAGTTTGTTATGGGCTTTGCCTATATAAGGGACCCTCCAAATATGCTTTTTTCTTCAAGCTCTCATTTTTCTTTTAAAAACTCTACCAAAATTTCTCTGAGTACTCCATTTCTATTGGCCAAAAGAGTTGACTTGATCGTCAGAGGATCTTACTAGAGCCACCACCCCTGACTCCGAGCGAGACTTATTTTGCAGGTCACCAGCGACGACCTCATCCTCTCTGACTCTAGCACCAATTTCGATGTCAATCAGATTTTACACTAATAGAATCACCACCCCCAATTCGGGCGAGACTTATTTTGCAGGTCACCAGCGATGACCTCGACCTCTCCGACTCCAGCACCGATTCCGGCATTAACCAGAATTCGCACCAACAGTTGCCAAACTAGCTAGATCAACCTCTGTAGCCTACTTTCACACTCAACTTATACCAGGCTGGCCTTGGATAGCTAGTCGACTTAACTTATCTAATTATACCTTGGTTAAGTCCATATGGCATCCTTCTTGCTAATCTGATCAACTTACTTTTGACCATTTGTTGCTAAATTAGCCGATCCCTAATCCTTACTAGGTCCCATGACTATTCCATGAACTCTCTCTTATTCTCTCAGCCTATTTTCCATCAATAAGATTTCTCATCATTTTCTAATTGTTAGCCCGATAATTAATTTTGATGATGTCAAAGGTGTTTGAGTATAAATTATTTCTACTAATGATATGCTTGAGAGTGATTTTAGGATTCCTCAATATGCTTAATCATTTTACTCAAAAGATTATGTCCTCAACATAATTTAAAGTCCCAAATTTAAGTCTGTCAGTTCAAATGCAAAGAAATTAAAGATTTTAAATTTCTATTGAGACTAGAAGTACCTCTCAAAAAGCCTATACTTGCACAAATTAAGTTTAGAAGGCAAGTCTAGCGTCGAATAAGAATGGTCAAGGAAAGCTATCTGAAACTTCTTTTGGCATGCTTGGCACATAACTGAGTTGACCCAGTATGAAGCTTAGCTAATGTAGTATCAATCGAAGGAAAAAGACAGAAACCATGAAAATTCATAATAAGTTCCTTAGCCGACTAAGTCTTCATCTGAGTTGACCAAGATAGGATCTTAGCCTACTCAAGCTTTTGGATAGCCAATCAAATCTCGGACTCAGGATAAAGACATAAAATTGAAGATTCAAGATATTTTTTGTTGACCCTATGATTGATTCTGTTGACTTTATGATTAATTTTGATGATTCCAAAATGTTGAGTATATATAATACTAATCATATGTTTCAAGGATGAATATAGATCTTTCTAGGTGTTCAAATTGAAGAAATAATCTATGAAAAAGATCTCCTCAAAATACACTAAGTTAAGGATTTTAAAAATAAAATATTTAAAGTTAAGATTTAGTGGAGTTGACCCAGAGCTAAAGGAGCCAACCCTTGTATGGAAACAGGCCTTAAAATGAAGTATTTTAAGTTTCAGGGAGGATAGAAGTTGACCCCAGAAAGATTGAAGTTAACCACAGCATGCTGGAGGCGACTAGCATGATCTCGAGTCAACTCATAACCTGCAGGAGCCAACTCTCTTAGAAGAAGACAGAGAATAGCAAATTTCAAGATACCCAATTGGAGTCGACCCTAGAAAAATTGAAGTCGACCTTAACAGTCGAGCCGACTCAAGCATAGGATGAGCTAGCTCTCTTAGAAAAATATAAAGAGCATTATTTTTGAGACCATAAGGGCAAGTTGACTTCTATGAGATTCGAGTCAACTTGAAGGAAATTGAAGTTGATCCTTGAGGAATTGGAGTCAACCCCGATGTCGGGACAAGCATAATGAATAGTTTTCTACAGCTTCTCAAATGGCAATTTCTCCAGTCCAATGGCTAGTTCAAGACTTTCAATGGTTAGAACTTGTTCTCCAACCATCTTCAAGAGTATTAAAGGCTAGAGAAATATTTAAAAAGTAAGATTAAGGAAGTTCAAAGAGAAATCATTTTCATATTTGAGTGAGATTTATTGCACATCAAAAAGAAAGAAAAAAGAGAGGAACCAAGCAATGAATTTAGAGGGCATTAAAAAAATAACTTCTCCAATATCTAGCACAACCTCTCAACATCATTTAAAGAGAATGAAGCTTCAAAAGAGCATACATTCAACAACTTCTCTGAGAATTTAATGAGTTCATTTTTTTGTTTATATTTTTTTTGTGCTGAAATTCATTCCACTTGTATTTATTTTTTATATAAGTTTTTTTAAAAGAAAAAAACTTGGGGATTAGGCACATTAAACCTAAAATTGGACTTTGTAGGTTTTGGTTGGTAAGCCCATAAAATCAATTAGGTTGATTGTAAGCCCAAAAAATAATCGATGTAAGATTATATGATACTTGTCATTATAGTAACAAATAAAAATTAAACCCAATTTTACTATTTAAAATAGTGGTGAGTCGGATGTCGATTTTCTCAGGAATTGAAGGCTAAATTACATTCAATTTAATTATAAATAAAATTTTAAATTTAGTTTAAAGTAGAAATTTAAATAAGTAGATTAAAGAGAGCAAATTAAAATAAAAGAAAGCAAATACTTAATTAATTAGGATTTTAGAATTAATTAAAGATATTCAAAAATTTTGAATCCATCTCTAGTAGGATCATGGTAATTCTTTTTAATATAAAAATTTATTATTTTTAAAAATTTAGTTATGATTATAATTTATTTTCTTAGAGCATGAATTATATTTCTTGATCATGATCCATCTCTATGAAATTATAAATTATTCAATACTTTAATTCTAAAAAATTAAGAACATGACTTTTAATTATTTTTTTAAAATAAATTATTAAATTGAGCACGATCTGTATCTATCGATCACAATCTATCCTAATGAATATAATTTATTTAGATTTTTAATCAATAATAAGCATGTCAAATAGTCAAGATCTCATGCATAAAGGAATAAATTTCATTAAAAACTAAGCAGAAGAATATGTTTGCATAAAAAGTAATTACAAAAGATAAAGAAAGAAAAGTACAATCCATGCTCGAAGACTTCATCTATTTTCCTAGAATTCAGCTTTTGGCCATGCATGGTTGACGATCTGTTCACTCTTGGCATCTTCAAAACTCCTCAGTGAAGGATGGAAGAAGAAAAAAGGAGGAAGAAAGGAGGAAAAGAGAGAAAAAGAGAGGGAGGAGGCTTAGTTCTGGAGAGTTTGGCTTTTTTTTTTGGTGTTGAGGATCTGTTTGAGAGTTTCAGGGTGTAAGGGGGTTTAAATAAAAGAGAAATCAGGGAGTTTTGAGTAATTTTTGGAGTCCAAATTCAAGTTTTGATCGAATTACTCATGTTGTAGAAGTCCTAGCCATCAGATCTACGATCAACACTCTAAAATCCACTAAAAAACCCACTAAATAGCTCAAGATCATCTTGGATTAATTCTGGACCATCGGATCTCTAGATCAGGCCATTTTTGGTCATAGGATGGTGCCTGGGATCACTCTACACCATCGGATCATGCTTCATAAGGCTGAAAAAATCCTGAATCAAATTGAAATTGCCTCCCACCATTGGATCTAAACTGGCATCGCATGCAGCCATTCGATCGTGCCTCACTATGTTTATGGATCCTGTGAACTGTGTAATGAAGACCCTGCCCAATCCAAGCTTGCCACACTACCTAAATTGTTAATTTTGCCATCCTAAGCTGCGTGTGTTTTTCTATGGATCCTTTAAGGGTCCACACTTTCCATGCGGCATCATGGTTTACCATGGACTATGTGGTATCCTGATGTCATAGTGATGTCAGTTGCTGAGGGATGCTGGGCCTTCTGGGCCTTTTTTGAGTGCATGGGTTGGCTTCAGTCAGGCATTAGCGGACCGGGCTGGTGGGCCATGGTCGGGCTGATTTTTTTTAGACCAGCCAATTTTATTTCTTTTATTTTTTTTTCTTCATTTAAACTTTCAGCCTTCATTTAAATTCCAATTTAGCTTTGATTTTCGTCAAATTTGATTTGTTTGAACCCATAAATCAAGCTCTTCATATTGGTGAGCTTCTTTTCTATAAAATAATAATAAAAATATCAATTTTTAAAATAAATATTAATTAATATATGATTTAATGCTTTTTATTTATGAATTTATGATAGTTATTACACCCCTCAACTTGAGTTTTACTCGTCCTCGAGTAAAGAAAAGAAAATTAGAAGCATGTACCCACTCGATAAGATGTGAAAGTCTCTTTAGGTCATCTTAAGGTTAGTTGATATCTAGTTAGAGATTTAAAAAATATGTCATTGGATTATTAATTCTATCCCAAATAGTGGTTAAGTGGAGAACATAAAAATTTAAAGCTTTTCTTTGACTAATTTTTTATCTTTATTCTTTAAATTCTCTATCTTTAGTATGGACTAGAGTTTTTTTTATTTACTTTTTTATAGCTAGTGCAATATTTTAATCTCTTAAGCTTTTTATCTGATCCTTATAGCAAGCTTTGGACCAATGACTTCTAAACTAGTTGATTTTAAGACATTAGGTGTAGAACACCCCTCAAAATTACTGACTCGAGTCAAATAGGCTATAGTTTGAAACAAGCTATATAACAAGCTTCTTCATATTACCCATTTTTTGATGCAAATAACATTGCTTATTTAGGCAGCGGGATCCGGTTAGTCATTGAAAGACCAATATTTAGAACTTGCTCTTTTTTTTCTTTTTTTTATTCATTTTTATTTTTTTTTCATTCATACCCATATAAAGTAGATTCTTTATTGAATATAGGCTGGAAGAAGGTTTTAGAATCATTCAAAAATTTATTTTGTTCTAAACCTAATCATTTATTGGGTTTTCTTAATAATTTGGTTCTTAATATTTCAAAAATTTTTAGATCATTAATCAATCATTGATTAAAATGCTTAAAAAGCTTTAATTTCCATACTTGATGACTTTAATTATTTTATTTAATTTCTTCTCTCCAACTTAATTTTCATTGTCCTCAATGGAAGAAAGAAATAGAGTGTGATAAATGATAAGAAAATAACAAGAAAAGAGTTCATCTGACTTAATATATTCTTAGCTTGGTCTGGGATTTATTTGTTCTTCATCCAGTATGGGTCTGTAGTTCTCCCCCCAACTTAGTCTTGAAAGAGAAGTAAACTAAAAATAAAAAGAAAATACAAAAGCAAAAGCCGGGTTGCCTTCTATTAAGTGTTAAGTTTAAAGTCTTCAACCAAACTTATCCAAAAATTGGGTTGCCTCCTAGTAAATGGGTTCATAAAGAACCATGGTGTTGACCCAATGATTGATTTTGATGAGTGCCAAACTTTGAGTGTTTGAGTATTTAACAATGTATTTTATGAGTGGATGTAGGTCTTTTTAGGTATTTAAATTGAAGAATCATTTCAAGAAAAGATCTACAAAAATTCATCAAGTCAAGATCTTTAAAGAAAAGATTTTTTTTAAGCTTTCAAAGATCAGAAGAAAGAGAACTCTTTGACCAAAATAAGGAAGACATAAAGTGAATTTCAAATAAAAATCAAATCTCCTTGATTGGAAGCAAAAATCCTTCAAAATAGACTTGGAGCAGTTTTTGAGACGTCTCAAAATTTTTTTGAGAGCTGTCGAGTGGACTGGTATGCATGGCATGCAAATTAGGCTAATCTAGTCTGAGACTGAGCTGATCTAGTCTCAATAGAAGCAAAAGATAAAAAGTGCAAAAAGCTAGTTTTTCAATATCTAGGAGACTAAGCCGATCCACTTGTAAACTGAGCTGACCCAGTTAGGACCGAGCCAATCCAGTCAAAAACTTAGCTGACCCAATGATCATAACGGCTAGTTTTCTGTAGCTTTTTTAAACGGTCATTTCTCCACTCCAACGACTATTTCATGGCTTCCAATGGCTAGAACTAATTCAAAAGCTATTACAAAGAGTATAAAAGGCTAGAGAAATATTTGGAAAGGAAGATTAAGTGATTTAAAGAGAATTTCTATTAATTTTGATGAGGAACATTGAATATCCAAAGAAAAATAAAAAAAGAGAAAAGTTATGCATAGATTTCAGCGAGCATTCAAAGCAAGCTTCTCCAACATCTTCCACATCCTCTCAAGCATAATTTGAAGAAAAGTCAAGCTTCAATCGAGCAAATCATTGACTTCTTTCTTGAGATTTGAAGAGATTAAATTTTGTTCTTTATATTATGCTGAAACTTTTACTCATAATTTTTATTTCTTTACAAGTTTCTTTGGGAGAAAGAAACTTGGGGATTAGGCCCATCCAAGCCCAAAATTGGACATTGTAGGTTTTGGTTGGTGAGCCCAAAAAATCAACTAGGTTAATAGTGATCCTAGAAAACTATTAGTGTAAGGTTTTGGTTGGTGCTCTTATGAAAACCAACTAGGTTTGTTTATGAGCCTGAAAAAATAAACACATTGTAATCAAGGATGGATTATAGTGAAAATCCCAAAGAAAGCTTGGAAAGTGGATGTAGGTGCGAGTTGCATTGAACCACTATAAATCATGGTATTTTTATGTTTGTGCTTTTCTCTTCTATTCCTTTACATTCTTTGCATGCTTTTAATTATTGCTTTACTTTATAATTTGATTTTGCTATCTTAATTCTGCTGCTATACTATTGCTCACATTCTACAATCATTAAAGATAGCATAAATTAAAGCACATCTTGTTTAGAAAGTAAATTTGGTTAATTTTTTTAGAAATCCAATTCATCCCTTCCTCTTGGATTACAATCTTTGGGCCATAATTGGTATCAGAGTAGGTGCTCTATTATTGATTGTTGACCTAACCATCAAGAGTAAAAGATCTTGGCAATCCAAATAAAATCTTTTTTTAAATGAAGACCATTCTATTGATCGTCCCCCACTATTAAATGAATTAAATTACATACATTGGAAAATTAGAATGAAAGTTTTTATACAATCACATGACTATAACCTAAAAAAAATTATTGTCAATGGCCCTCACATATAAAATACATCATTTATGGATGAAGAATCAATGCATCTAAATGCAAAGTCATTAAATATATTTTATAGTTCATTAGATATAAATGAGTTCAATCTAATTTCTTCTTGCATTTCAGTAAAACAAGTTTGGAAGAAATTGAAAAATATTTTTGAGGGAGCAAAACAAGAAAAAATATCAAGCTCCAAAGAAAATAAGAAAGCTCATCCCAACCTTTGCCTCATAGCTCATGAGGATGAAAAGAAGAAAAAGAAGAAGAAGAAACAAAGCAAGAAAAAAGCTTCAATTAAGGGAAAGCAAAGCAAAGTAAAGAAAGATGAAAGAGGAGCAAAAGGTAGACCAATTATACTTGATGGATAAAGAGGAAGAATGTATCACAAATCCTTACCTCATGTCTAATGATAATGAGGTAAACATTAACAACTCTTCCGATTTTACTCTTGATGAATTATTTAAATCCTTTAATAATTTAATGGATGAATATAAAAAATTAATACTAAAAAATAAAGAATTTAAAAAATCCAATCTTACTTTGGCTGAAGAGAAAAATAAAGTCTTATGTGAAAAAGAGATCTTATGAAAGACATAAAAAATATGGCCAAAGAAAAGAAAGATTTCTTGAAATAAATTGAAACTTTAACCAAAAAAAAAAATCTTACAAAATTTGAAAAATTCTTGGTTAAAAAAAAGAGAAAAGCTTTTGAAATCTAAAAAATCTTTTTTGAAAGAAAATATGAAACTAAGAAAAAAAATTTAAAATTTAAAATCCATGCTTGAAAAGTTTATACTTGGATCTCAAAAGCTTCAATCAATTTTGAATAATCAAAAGGCTATTTTCAATAAAGCTAAAATTGGGTATAATCCATTAAAAAAATAAAAATTTATGAAGAATATGTTGAGCAAAGCTTCATCTAAAAATCATTCAATTACATATTTTAAATATAACAAAGTAGGCCACAAAATTTTGAAATGCAATTTTAAAAGAATTGGCTAAACCTTGATAAAATAAATTTGGATTCCAAAAGAAATCTTGAATACTAACTCCTATGGACCCAAGATGGCTTGAGTACTAAAAAGTATGAAGTAATTTTGCAGGTATACCAAGGATCCAATGAAACTAAAGGAGGAAAATTTTTTTGATGGATGCCTTGAAAATAAAAATAGATGGATGATGCTATTGAGTAAAATTTAAACTTTTCTCATATCATGCCATCATTGTTTGATTGATTGTGATGATTTATCATTGCTTAAAATAATCATACTCAATAAATTGAAAGTTTGATATATTGACTTTAATGATTTGTTAACATGTATGCATATGATAACTCCTCTCATGTTTCAATAAGTATGATTGATTTTGATGCTTGCAATAATTTAAATATTTTATTTTTAAAATTAATATTCTTTTCTCTATATATCAATGATTGAAATGATTAAATTTGAAATTTAGCTTGATATTTTAAGTCTTCCCATATTAATTCAATATTTGATGAATTTAAACTAAGAGATGCTTAATTGTTTTAAATGTTTTAATTGCTAAATTCACAAGAGAAACTAAGTTTGACAATCCTCCATAAGATGCTTAAATATTGAAATACACCCCCCAAAAAAAATTGCATGACTTAAGTACTTGAAAATAAGACATTCAATTAATACAAGATCAAGTACTTAAAGTGTTAATTTGAATTGTATCTTAGGTTAACCCCTAAAAATTTCAAAACTTTCTAGTTGAATTGAACTCATAGAGCCTTCATCTAGTTTTTCATTGATTTGATCTTATCCTATTTGATAATATCAATTCAAATTGATTTATTTGAATCAATTCATCTTTATCATTTCAAAACAAAAATCTTTGGTATCAAGCTAAATTTGCAAATTGATCTTTAAATGGTGTTGAGCTGTTAAGAAAATCATGATTTGGTCTAAATTTTAGTTTAATTAGTATCAAAAAGTTTCTTCCAAAGAAAATTTTCACTCTTGGTATCATTCTTGCCTTGCATTTTATTATATTATTTTTGGATAAAAGAATTGAATATAATATCTCAAATCTATTTTACATTGATATACTCTTGATATGATATCTCTTGAAATAAATTCAAAGAATCTCATACATTTTTTTGAACTTAATTGAGTGAATGTTTTATTTGATTAATACTTACTTCACTCAATTGATGCTTGTACTTCTAAATTTTATTTAATTTTAAAATGGCATTATTTACTAAAGTAAGGAGGAGAAATTATTAAAGAAGAAATGATCAATTATTTGAAAAGGGCTTTAAAATTGAAAATATCTTTCAAATTTAGAAAATCTAAATTTAGTAGTTAAATTCAAGCTTAATCTTCTTGATTTGAAAGAAAAAGGAGGAGAAAAATTAAAAAGTAAATTTATCCAATATTAATTATGAAAAATAAGAAAAGTGTTATTACCTAGCTTTGATTGAAAATTCTAATTAGCTTATATTAAGATAAATGAACATTGATTTCATTATACTTTTAAGCCTTAATATGATGATTTCATTTGATCTATATGCTTTTGATTTGATTGTCAAATTATTTTTGAAAATTATTTGGAGTAAAAAAAAGTTTGAAATATATTCTTACTCTAAACGAATTGATTTTGATACATTTTTATAATTTTGAAGCTCATTTATAAATATAATACTGAACTTTCCATGTAGCAACCTTTTAAACTTGATTTGCGTGATCATTCTTGGCAAATGATTGGAGTTAAATTGAATTTATAGCATATTCCTTCTCAAAAACAAATTTTTAAATTTAATTTTTAAACTAAATTAAAAACTCAAATTTAAGCCTAAATTTTTTATATGCATTGCAAAATTCTTATGAATTATTTGTATTGAAGTAATTTTTACTTAAAGCAATGAATTAGAAAATATAAATATCTATTTCTTTGATACTGTTTATTTTACTTTGCTCAATACATTCTCGCTACATACTTTTCTTGAACTTAATTGATTAATTTTTTTTAAAAAAAAGATTGAATATTAAAGTATATACTATGCTTGATTTCATGACTAAATTCTTTGAAAAGCTCTATTCTCCTTAAAGCTTAAAAGTGCATATCTAAAAATCAGATTAAGAAAGGTCATATTCATTTACAAAGGGGGAGAGCCTTTATTATTTGAACTCAAGCTAAGTTTTTGAAGAGAAAGTTATTTTATTTTAAAAGAAAAGATAATTTCTTCGATTTGACTTCATAAATTTGATATATCTCTCAATTTAAAGCTTTGATATTGATTTTGATGATTTTGCTTGTTTCTTACCATGAGCTTTTTTGATGTTATCAAAAAAGGGGGAGAAGCTTTGTTGAGTATATGCTATGTGAGCATATGCTATTTAAATGTGCTTAAGCCTATACATTTCATGATATTGCTTGAAACATTCAAATTTAAGTTAAAAGAGTTTTGGTATTAGCTTTCATGAAGAGTGTATTTATAATTGTGTATATCATTATTTCATAATTTATACTAGTTAATTTATTGAAACACATTAAATTTTATTTTTATGCATATACTCAAAATTTTTGCCATCATCAAAAAGGGGGAGATTTTTAACCACATGATTGATTTTGATGATTACCAAACTTTGAGTGTTTGAGTATTTAATCATGTATTTCATGAGTGGATGTAGGTCTTTCTAGGTATTTAAATTAAAGAATCATTTCAAGAAAAGATCTACAAAAATTCATCAAGTCAAGATCTTTAAAGAAAAGATTTTTCTTAAGCTTCCAAAGATCAGAAGAAAGAGAGCTCTTTAACCAAAATAAGGAAGACATAAAGTGGATTTCAAATAAAAATCAAATCTTTTTGATTGAAAGCAAAAATCCCTCAAAATAGCCTTGGAGCAATTTTCGAGATGTCTCAAAATTTTTTTAAGAGCTCACGAGTGGACTGGCATGCATGGTATGCAAACTAGGCCGATCCAGTTTAAGATTGAGCCGATCTAGTCTCAGTGGAAGTAAAAGATAGAAAGTATAGAAAGCCAACTTTTCAATATCCAGGGGACTGAGCCAACCCAGCTGTAAACTAAGTTGACCAAGTTAGGACTGAACTAACCTAGTCAAAAACTGAGCCGATCTAGTGATCGTAATGGCTAGTTTTCTATAGCTTTTTCAAACGATCATTTCTCCACTCCAATGACTATTTCAAAGCTTCCAATGGCTAGAACTGATCTAAAAGCTATCACAAAGAGTATAAAAGGCTAGAGAAATATTTAGAAAGAAAGATTAAGGGATTTAAAGAGAATTTCTATTAGTTTCGGTGAGGAACATTGAATATCCAAAGAAAAAAAAAGAGAAAAAAGTTGTGCACAGATTTCAGTGAGTATTCAAAGTAAGCTTCTCCAACATCTTCCACATCCTCTCAAGCATAATTTGAAGAAAAGCCAAGCTTCAATCGAAGAGCTTAAATTCTATTTTTTATATTATGCTAAAATTTTTACTTATAATTTTTATTTCTTTACAAGTTTCTTTGGAGAAAAGAAACTTGGGGATTAGGCCCATCCAAGCCCGAAATTTGATATTGTAGATTTTGGTTGGTGAGCCCAAAAAATCAATTAGGTTTATAGTGATTCTAGAAAATTATTAGTGTAAGATTTTGGTTGGTGCTCCTGTGAAAACCAACTTGGTTTGTTTAGGAGCCTGGAAAAACAAACACGCTGTAATCAAGGGTGGATTATAGTGAAAATCCCAAGAGAAGCTTGGGAAGTAGACGTAGGTGTGGGTTGCACCAAACAGCTATAAATCATGGTGTTTTTGTGTTTGTGCTTTTCTCTTTTATTTCTTTATATTTTTTGCATGCTTTTAATTCTTGCTTTACTTTTATAATTTGGTTTTGCTATCTTAATTTCACTGCTATACTATTGCTCACATTCCATAATCACTAAAGATAGCATAAATTAAAGCACACCTTGTTTAGAAAGTAAATTTGGTTAAATTTTTTAGGAACCCAATTCACCCCTCCTCTTGGGTTGCAACCTCTGGGCAACACATGGTTTTCTTAATAGGTTTAGTGGATAGTTCCAATAATAGTTTTAGTCATTGTCCGTTAGCTTTAAAAGTAACACCATTACTTGGATTTTCAATTTTTATAGCCTCATGTGAGAAGACTTCCTTAATTATATAAGGTTCAGTCCGTCTAGATCTTAATTTACCTAAAAATAGGTGTAGCCTAGAATTATATAAAAATACTTTTTGTCTAGGTATAAAAGATTTTCTATTAATTGCTTGTTCATGAAAAACCTTAGTTCTTTCTTCATAAATTTTGGCATTTTCATAGGTTTCATTCCTTATTTCCTCAAGTTCATTGATTTGTAATTTTCTTAGGTCTCCGACTGCATCCAAGTCCATGTTTAACTATTTAATGGCCCACATTGCCTTATGTTCCAGTTCTACCGACAAGTGACATGCTTTACTAAATACAAGTCTATAAAGAGATATTCCTAAGTTGGTCTTGAAAGCTGTACGATATGCCCATAGTATATCTATTAATTTTGAAAACCAGTCTTTTCTATTTATACATTGCTTTCTCTAAAATTAGCTTGATTTGGTGATTAGACACTTCAACTTGCCCACTCGTTTGTGGATGATAGGGTGTGGCTAGTTTGTTGGTAATGTTATATTTTTTCATCAATGATGCAAAAGATTGATTGCAGAAGTATGTTCCACGATCACTAATAATAGCTCTAGGGGTACCAAATCGAGATAGAATATTTTTTTTAAGAAATTTGATGACAATCTTGCTGTCATTAGTCTTGCATGGGACTATCTTTACCCACTTGGATACATAGTCTACAGCTACTAAGATATACTCATTTCTAAAAGATTTTGAAAATGGTCCAATAAAGTCTATTCTCCATACATCAAAAATCTCTAAAATTAAAATTAGATTCATAGGCATCATATCTTTCTTTATGATCTGACCTATTTGTTGACACCTAACACAACTTCTACAGTATTCATGAGCATCTCTAATTAGATTAGGCCAATAGAATCCACATTGGAGTACTTTAGCTGCAATCTTTTTAGCTCCAAAATGACCATCACAAGCTTGGTCATGGCAAAAGGATAAAATGCTCCTAACTTCATTACCAAGGACACATCTTCTTATGATTTGATTAGAACATTATTTAAATAAATATGGATCATCCTAAATGAAATATTTCACTTGAGAGAAAAATTTGTTCTTATCCTGAGTGGTCCAGTGCATTGGAATTTGACTGATAGCTAAGAAATTTACTATGTCAGCATACCATGGTTCTGATGTCACTGATAGCAATTGTTCATCAGGAAAGACTCATTAATAGGTAGTTCCTCAATTGGTGTGATTACTAGATGAGATAAATGATCTGCTACTAATATTTTTAGTACCTTTCTTATCCCTAATCTCTAGTTGAAATTCCTACAAAAGTAGGATCCATCTAACTAGGCGTGCCTTAGCATCTTTCTTTATGAGAAGTTCCCTAATAGCTAAGTGATTAGTATAGATAATTATATGAGATCCTACTAAGTAGGGTCTAAATTTTTCTAATGCGAATATCATAGCTAAAAATTTCTTTTCAATGGTTGAGTAATTAAGCTGTACTTCGTTTAAGGTCTTGCTAGCATAATAGATCACTCGAGGTAGCTTATCGATCTTTTGTCCTAAGACAACTCCTATGGCATGACCTAATGTATTGCACATGAGCTCAAAAGGTTGAGTGAATAATTAGGACCAAGGTTAATTCCTTTTTTAAATTTTCAAAGGACTCAAGATATTCAGGTGTGAAGTCAAATTTGACATCTTTGGCTAATAAGTTAGTTAATGGGCGAGCCACTTTGCTGAAATTCTTGATAAATTGCCTATAAAAACTAGCATGTCCAAGAAAAGAGCAAATTTCTTTTATTGATTTTGATGGTGGAAGGTTTTCAATTAAATCTACCTTGACTTTATCTACTTCTATACCTCATTTTAAAATTACATGACCAAGGACTATACCTTAATCATAAACTGATATTTTTTCCAATTTAACACAAGATGCTTTTCTTTACATCTTTCTAAGACTAATTTTAGATGATGAAAACAATCAGTAAAGGTGGATCCGAAGATGAAAAAATTATCCATGAAAATTTCAAGAAACTTTTCAACCATATCTGAAAAAATACTAGTCATGCATCTTTGAAAAGTAGCTGGTGCATTACATAATCCAAAGGGCATGCATCTGTGGGCAAAAGTTCTATATGGACAAGCAAAGATAGTCTTTTCTTGATCCTCAAGGGCTATAAGAATTTGGTTGTATCTCGAGTATCCATCCAGAAAATAATAAAAGTCATGCCCTGCTGGTCATTCTAACATTTGGTCTATGAAGGGCAGAGAAAAATGGTTCTTTTGGGCAGTTGTTTTTAATTTTCTATAATCGATGCAAACCCTCCATTCAGTTTGAATTCTTGTTGGAACCAATTCATTATGATCACTTTGGACTATAGTAACTCTTGACTTCTTGGGTTCTACTTATACTGGGCTTACCCATGAACTATCTAAGATTGGATATATTATTCCATTGTCAAGGAGTTTTATTATTTTTTTTTACAACTTCTTTCATGGTTGGGTTAAGTTCCTTTGGGGATCTTGTTTTGGCTTAGCATCCTCTAATAGATGAATTCTATGTTGAACAATCAAGGAACTAATCTCCTTTAAATCAGCCATTGTCCATCCTAATACTTCTTTATTTTTTCTAAGAACATTCAATAATTCTCTCTTGTATAGGGTCTAAATTCACTGAAATAATTATTGGCAAGGTTTCTGATGGTCCTAAATATGCATATTTTAGGTGTTTGGAGAGTGTTTTTAATTCTAGCTTGGGTGTTTCCTCGACTAATGGTCTAGACAATAGTTCAACTGGAGGCTCCCATCTAAGTTCCATATTGATTGTAGCTAAATCATTGACCTCCTCAAATTCTTCATAGTTCTGATTTATCCATAATTCTATATCAAATTTTTCATCACTAAGGTCAATGGATTCATAAACTTTTTCCTGTATCTAGTTTAGGTCGCTTACTTGATTCATTTTAGATGGGTTAAAAATATTTAGATTTATGGTCATATTAGCAAAAAAAAATTTCATTAGACCATTTTGATAGTTGAGTTGAGTATTGACTATGGCTAGAAATAGTCTACCTAGTATAACTAGAATGTGGCCATTTGGATTTACTACAGGTTCAGTTTCTAGAATCACGAAGTCTATTGGGTAGATGAAATCACTGACCTTAATTAATACATTCTCTACTATTCCTTTCGGTACTTTCAAAGATCGATCAACTAATTATAAAATCATTCCTATAGGCTTTAATTTTTTCAACTCTAATATTTCATAAACTACATAAGGTAGTATATTGACACTCGCCCCTAAGTCTAATAGAGCCTTATTAATAAAGATTTTTCCTTTGATGCAAGAAATAGTGGGAGACCCTGGATCTTTGTATGTCACTGACACATGATTTGATAGGTATAAACTCACACTAGCTGCTAGAAAGGCTCTCTTAGATATATTGATGGTGTTTTTTCTGGTACATAAGTTCTTAAGAAATTTAGCATATGATGGAACTTATTGAATCATATATAATAAAGAAATATTTACTTTAACTTGTTTAAAGAGTTTCAGAATTTTATTTAGTTGGGCTGAGTTTTGGTTGGACTTTAATCTATTAGAAAAAGGTGCTACAATCTTGGATATTTATCAAACCAACAATTGATTTTGATGATCACAAAACATTGAGTAAAAATATTACTAATCATATATTTCAAAATTAAATATAGGATTTCTTAAATGCTCACTTTGAAGAAATTATTTTAGGAAGAAATTCTCTCAAGATGTCAAACCAAAGCAATTAAAAAAAAGTTTTCACAAATTTGGATGGCTCATTATAAAGAAAATAAAAAAGAAAGAAATAAATATCATTTGAAAGATTTATGACTAAGAAATTAAAGTTTTAGAAGGTCAAACAATGAAGAAAAATAAAGTTAAAAAGTTTGGAGCTGACCCACCTAAGAATCGAGCAAGCTCTGGAATGAAATAGGATTGATACTTTGGTTTGGCACACAGTCGAGCTACCTCAAATTAGATCCAAGCCAGCTATCTCAGGATGGTAAAAAAGCTATTTTTCTATTTTGCTATTCGAGCTAGTTCTTTTAGGATAGCAGAAAAGCTATTTTTCTATTCGACTATTCGAGCCAGCTCGAATTGGATCTGAGCTAGCTCGACGCTGTTTGATAGGCATAACGGCTAATTCTGAAACATGTCCTATTTTGTCTAGAACTTTTTTCAATGGCTATTTTTTATCTCTAATAGCTATAAACGGCTATAAATGAGTTCACAAGCTATAGAACTTGTGAAAAATAAAAGGAAGACATAAAAAAAGAAAAGATTAAGGGGGAATAAGTGAAAAATATTCAGATTTGAGTAAGCTCCATTGCACATCAAAAGAAGAGAAAAAAGAGAGGAACCAAGCAGTAAAATTAAAGAGCTTTCAAGAGATATCTTCTCCAGCATCTAGCACAACCTCTTAAGCATTATTTGAAAAAAAGTGAAGTATCAAAAGAGCAATCCTTCAGCTTCTTCTTTAGGCTTTAAAGAGTTTAAATTCTATTTTTATTTTATACTGAAACTTTCATTCCTGTATTTTATTTTTTTTACAAATTTTTTTAGGAGAATGAAACTTATAAATTAGGCCTATCCAAGCCCGAAATTGGACATTTTAGGTTTTGGTTGGTGAGCCCATAAAACCAACTAGGTTTATTTATGAGTTTGAAAAAATAAATACATTGTAATCAGTGAAATTATAGTAGAATTTTTAAGGAGAGCTTGGGGAGTGGATGTAGGTATAGATTGCACCGAACCACTATAAAATTTTTTGTATTTGTATTGTGTCTTTGATTATTTTCTTACTTGCTTTATTATTTGCTTGGATTAGTCTTTAAATTTCTGCATAGCATTTACATCTGCTGCTGCTCATATTATACTCATCACAAACACACTACTTTGGTTAGAATTAAAGCACATACTTATTTAAAGATTTAATTTGACTAAAATTTTACAAGAACCCAATTCATCCTCCCTCTTGGGTTGCTATCTCTAGACAATAATTGATATCAGAGTAGGTGCTCTAATATTTGATTGTTAATCTAATGGTTAAAGAGTAATGGTTCATGGCAACCTCGATTGATTCATCATTTGCTGAAGGCCAATCTATATGTAGACCACCACTATTTAATGATGACAGAATTTTGAGTATATACACAATAAAAATAAATAATGTGTTTCAATATATTTTACCAATATATATCATAAAGTACTAGATCAAATACATGAATGCATACTTCATGAATATTCTGAATTAGTGTTTAGTTCATTCCATATATTTAGTTCATTACACATATTTCATATACTTATTTCAAATTAATGTCTCAGTTAAAATCAATGAGTATTAAAATTTCAAGCATCAAATTAATGAGCATCTTATGAATTAATTCATTAAGAATATACTCAATATTTCTCTTCCTTTTTTTGACAACATCAAAAAGCTAATGAAAAGGTTGAATAAAAATCATTAAAATCAATAATATATAAGAATGTATCAAAATGAGAGATGTATCAAATTTAAAAAATTAATTCAAATAAATCCTCTTCCCTTTGAAAACTTATCTTTTAATTCAAAATATACTTAAAACATTTTTTTTCTTTTTAGAAATTGGCTTGAATTCAAATATTAAAGGCTTTTCCTCTTTTTGAGTGAATATAATTTTTTAATCAAATTTTTAAATATGCACTTATAAGCTTTAAGATGAATAGAGCTTTTCGAAAGATTTGAACATTAAATCAAGCATAATATGCACATCAATACTTATTCTTTTTTTTTTTGAATGAAAATTCATCACTTAAATTTAGAAAAGACATGTATCGAGAATATATTGAGCAAATCAATGATAGTATCAAAGCAAATGAGAATTACTTTTTCAAACTTATTTCTTAAATAAAAATTACTTTGATACAAATGATTTTACAAGAATTTTCAAAGCACATCAAAAGTTTTTTATTATATTCAAATTTTCAAATGAGTTTTCAAATTAGAAGTATGCATCAAAATCAATTCTTAGAGTAAGATTATATTTCAAATTAAATTTAACTTCAATTAATTATCAAGAATGATTAGACTATCAGATCATGCATAACAAATTGAATAAATACATGAAAGCTTAATTTAAGAAGATCATAAAATAATTGATTAAGAATTTAAGATCAAATTTTATTTTTTTCAATGTAGATTAATTAAAATTTTCAATCAAATCAAGATAAAAAATATTTTTTCTCCTATTTTTCATAATTATAGCTGGATTACTTTATCTTTCAACTTTTTTCTTCTTTTTTCTTTCAAATCAAGCATATTTAACATAAATTTAACTGCTAAATTTAGATATTCTAAATTTAAAAGGTATTTATAATTTCAAAGACCTTTTCAATTAAATGATCAATTTTTTTAATATTTTATCCCTCTTACTTTTGTAAATAAAGCTATTTTAAAATTAAGCATACTTTCCTTTTTAATGTTTTCTTCCCCTGATTGAAAGCTTGCAGCAAATTTTGATTAAATTTCTTTATCTCTTTTCGAAATAATCAAAAATTTATATTGAATTGAGATAAAACAAAATAATATTTTTTTAAAAAAAAATTAAATCAAACTTGGCTATTTTCAAAAAAAATATTTTAGTTAGAATTTTGAATAATATAAATTTAATGGCACTTCTTCTCATTCCGAAAGATATGGATGCAAAAATATTTTCTTAAACTCAATTAGAAAAATACTTTGAGCTTTGAAGATTCAAAAAGGATGCAACTTTTTACTATTAAGGATTTTGAGTATCAAAACCAAGCATAAGATATATTCAATTTTTTAGAAAATATCTTTTCTCTTTCTTTAAGAGATATCAATCCATCAAGTTTAGAAGAGGTATATATATATTTTAAATTTATCTCAAATGATATCACATCAAGATTATATCAATACAAAATAGATTTGAGATACAATATTCAATTCTTTTGCCAAAAATAGTGCAATAAAATGCAAGACAAGAATGGTCTATTTGATACCAATTATTAAAATTTTTGATCAGAAAAGATAAATTAATTAAATTTAGATTAAATTATTTTAATAAATTATTTTTAATTGATACCAATAGATCATATAAAATAAATCATAGAGAGATTTTTTTTAAATTCAGATCTACCTTTTCTTAAGATATATTACTCAATTAAGTTTAAAAAATGCATGAAATTCTTTAAATTTTTCTCAAATGATATCATATAAGCTATGCAAAATCAAATTTGAGATAAAATATTCTTCACTTTTTGTCAAAAGATAAAGCGATGAAATTTAAGATAAGAATAAACTATTTGATACTAATTATGAGAATTATGATATCAATTACTTTAAGATTCAAATCAATTGATAATTTTTTTTAAAATTTTTTTTAATACCAATTAGAGATTTTAAAAAAAATATTTATTAAATTTATTTATCAGAATTAAAATCTTTCAAGTTCAGCTTGATACCGATTATTTTATTTTTGAATTGATAAAGATGAATCAATTCAAATCAAATAATTTTGAGGATTTAAAATAATAAATTAATCAAATACATGATAAATAGTAAGCTGTTTGATACCAATTGATTAAACTGAAGTCTTCTTTAAATGTTTAGCTTTAAAGGCAAATGATAATTTCTTGAAATATTTTTCTTGATAATAATTTTAAAAGATTCAAGAAGAGTAATTTTCAAATCTAATTTTTAAAATAAATCAATTAAAATAAAGTATAAATATTCATTAATTAATTCTCTTTTAAGATAAGAAAATGCAATCAATTTAATAATCAAGAAAGATATTCAAATCAATTTAGGAGATCAAAAACTAATTAATTGGAGATATGATAATCAATCAAATCAAATCAAATTAAATCAAAATTGGATTAAAAAAAAACTAGATAAAGGCTCTATGATTTTAATTCAACTAGAGAATTTCAAATTCTTAGGGGTTCAACCTATGAAGCAATGCAAATCAACACTTCAAGCACTTGATCTTTTATGACTAGAGTGTCTTATCTTCAAGTGTTTAGATCATATAATTTTTGAAGAATTTTAATAATTAAGTATCTTATGTGGGATCGTCAAAACTTAGCTTATTTATCATTTTTGCAATCAAATAGATTCATAGATAATCTTGCTTCTTTCAATTTAAGTTTCTTGAATGCATATTTGGTATGGGAAAGCTAAAGTATCATACTGAATTTTAAAAAAACTTTAGCTCATATCAACTAAACATGATACATAAATGAGAGTATATTGATTTAAAAATTAAAATAAAATTAATATATCCAAATATTCAAATCATAGAGTATGATCATTGTAAATAGTGATAACTCATCAAAATCAATCAAATATACTTCATAATTATAGTAATTAATAATGGAATGATGAGAGAAATATTTTATTTTTACCAAATATCATCACCCATTTTCTCAAGTCCAAGCCATCCATCCATAAGAATTAGCTTCTTTCACTTCATTGGATACTTGGTATGCCTACAAAATTATTTTCTAATTTTTAGTACCTAAGCTATCTTGGGTCTATTGAGGTTAGAGCTCATGGTTCCTTTTGGAACCCATATTTGCTTACTTAAGATTTAGCCAATTCTTTTGATATTGTATTCTAAAATTTTGTGGCCAACTTTATTATATTTGAAACATGTAATTGAGTGATTTCCAAATAAAGCTTTGCTAAACATATTTTTTATAATTTTTTTTTCTCAATAAATTGTAACAAATTCCTATTTTATCAAAAATAATCTTTTAATTATTTAAAATTCCTTGAAGCTTTAGAGATCCAGTACTAAATTTTTCGAGCATGGACTTCAAGTTTTCAATCTTTTTTTCCAGTTTTTCATTTTCTTCCATAGGAGATTTATTTTCTTCTAATAATTTTTCTCTTTCTTCAATGTAAAGTTATGATTTTTCAAATTTTTTTCAACTTAATATTTTTTTTAACTAAAGAACTTTTAGATTTTGAAAGGATTTCTTTTTCTTTAATTAAGAATTTTTCAAATTTAACTATATTCTCTTTTTCCTTAATTAGAGTTTCAATTTATTTTAAAATATCTTTTTTTTGTTAATAGTTTATTCTTTTCATCGGTTAAAAGAAGATTAAACTTTTTGAGCTCTTTGTTTTTCAATCTTAATTTTTTAAATTCATCCATTAAGTCATTAAAGACTTCAAACAATTCATCAACTGTAAACTCAGAAGAGTTTTTAGAATTTACCTCATTCTTAATGGCCATGAGGCAAAGATTTGCCACTTCCTCTTCCTTGTCCGAGCTTGAAGTATCACTATCTTTCCAAATTTCTAGCATAGCTCTTTTCTTAGTCCTTTTGGGATGCTTTTTGAGTATGGATGATCGGGCTTATAGTGTCTCCTTTTGTTGCAATTATAGCAAGTGACATCTTTTTTTTTCTTCTTTCTTTTCTTTCTTCTTCATACTTTTCTCTATGAGAAACTTCTTGAATTTTCTTGAGAGCGATCCAATGTTCTCATTATCTTCACTCTCCTCTTCTTCTTCTTCATCACCCGACTCATTGCTTTCCTTATAGTGTGCAGTGGATTTGAAGGTGATGGTCTTCATTTTTCTAGGCTCTTCTTCTTTCTCTTTTTAAGCCTTATCAACTCATGAGTCATGAGTAAACCCATCAATTCCTCTAAGGATAGCTTGGTAAGATCTTTCACTTCTTGTATTGTTGTCACTTTTGCTTTCCATGTCTTTGGCAAGCTTCTTAAAACCTTACAAACAAGCTCATGGTTAGTATATTTCTTGCTAAGACCATTTAAAGTATTAATTATTTCAATAAATCTAGTAAGCATATTAAAAATAGACTCATGTTATTCCATCTTGAATATTTCATAATTATGAACAAGCAAATTAATTTTAGATTCTTTAACTTGGCTTGTTCCTTCATAAGTTACTTCTAATTTTTTTCAAATTTCTTTAGCTGAGGTACATGTAGATATTCTATTAAATTCATGCACATCAAAAGAGCAATAAAGAACATTGATGGCTTTAGCATTTATTTGAGCCATCTTCTTATCAAATTCATTCCAATCCTTTTCTAGTTTGGGAATAGATATACCATTGATTTTAATTATGGATGTGTGTTGTCCTCTAGTTATGACTCCCCACATGTCATAATCTAAAGCTTGTATGAAAATTTTCATTCTAGCTTTTCAAAATGTGTAATTTGTGCCATTAAATAGTGGTGGTCTGCATGTAGATTGGCCTTCAGTAAATGATGAACCAATCAGGGTTGCCATGAACTTTTACTCTTTAACTACTAGGTTAACAATCAAATATTGGACCTGCTCTGATACTAATTGTTGCCCAGAGATAGCAACACAAGAGGAAGGGAGGGTGAATTGGATTCTTAAAAAAATTTAGTCAAATTAAATCTCTAAATAAGTATGTGCTTTAATTCTAACCAAAATAGTGTGATTATGATGAGTACAATATGAGCAGCAGTAGATGCAAATGCTATGCAGGAATTTAAAGAGTAATCCAAGCAAATAATAAAGCAAGTAAAGAAATAATCAAAGGCATAATACAAACACACAAAGTTTTATAGTGGTTTGCTGTAACCTACACCTACGTCTACTTCCCAAGCTTTTCTTAAAAATCTTACTATAATTCCACTGATTATAGTGTGTTTGTTTTTTTGGGCTCACAAACAAACTCAGTTGATTTTTCAGGATCACCAATCAAAACCTTACATTGATAGTTTTTCAGGCTCACTATCAATCTAGTTGATTTTATGAGCTCATCAATCAAAACCTATAATATCTAATTCGAGACTTAGATAGGCCTAATCCTCAAGTTTTTTTCTCTTAAAGAAACTTGTAAAGAAAATAAAATACAAGAATGAAAGTTTCATCTCAAAATGAAAATAAAATTTAAACACTTTAAAGTATGAAAAAGAAGTTGAAGGATTGCTTTTTTGATGCTTCACTTCTCTTTAAATGATGCCAAGAGATTATGCTAGATGCTGGAGAAGATATCTCTTAAAAGCCCTCTAATTTTACTACTTGGTTTCTCTTTTTTCTTTCTTCTTTTGATGTGCAATGGAGCTCATTCAAATCTAAATATTTTTCACTTGTTCCCTCTAAATCTTTTCTTCTCTTGTATCTTTCTTTTATTTTTCATAAGTTCTATAGCCTTTGAGCTCATTTCTAGCCATTTATAGTCATTGGAAAAAGTTCTGGGCAAAATAGGACATGTTTCAGAACTAGCCATTATGCCTATCAAATAGCATTGAGCTAGCTCAGATTTGACTTTAAGTTGGCTCAAACTGATGGAGCTGACTCGGATCTAATTCGAGTTGGCTTGAATAGTAGAATAGAAAAAATAGCTTTTCTACCATCCTGAGAGAGTTGGCTCGAATCCAATTCGAGTTGGCTCGAATAGTAGAACAAAAAAATAGCTTTGCTGCCATCCTAAGAGATCTGGTTTGGATCGAATTCGAGCTAGCTCGGCTACATGCCAAACCAAAGTATTAATCCTATTTCATACCAGAGCTTGCTTGATTCTTGGGCAGGTCAGCTCTAAACTTTTCAACTTCATTTGTTCCATTATTTGACCTTCCAAACTTAAATTTCTTAATCCTAAATCTTCCAAATGATATTTATTTCTTCTAGTTTCATTTTTTTTATAATGAGCCATCCAAATTTATGAAAATTTCTTCTTTTAATTACTTTGGCTTGACATCTTAAGAGGATTTCTTCCAAAGATAATTGCTTTAAAATGAGCATTTAAGAAATCCTGTATTCAATCTTAAAATAGATGATTAGTAATATTTTTATGTAATATTTTATGATCATCAAAATCAATCATTGGATCAACAATCTTTTCCATTTTGATGATGATAAAATTTTGAGTGTATGTGTAATAAAAATAACTAATGTATTTCAATTCATTTTGCCAATATGTATCATGAAGTACTAGATCAAACACATGAATACACACTTAATGAATGTTCTCAATTAGTCTTTAGTTCATTCCACATATTTAGTTTATTACATATATTTCATATACTCATTTCAAATTAATGTCTCAATTCAAATCAATGAGTATTAAGATTTCAAGCTTCAAAGTAATGAGCATCTTAAGAATTAATTCATTAAGCATATACTTAACGGTATTGGTCTAACTAATTCTGGTGTGGGCTCTAGTGGTGAATTAGGTTCTCTCTTTTTTAGGTTCTTCAAACAGGCCCTACTCAGATATTGGTTTAGATAGTGGATCTTCTATTTCTTCTTCAGGTGCTTCAGATGAACCCACATGGTTATCTATTTATTTTTTAGATCTTAGTGTATGGATAGTATTTAATTGGTTAATCAGGTCTTCTTACTGAGATTTTTGATTATTTTAGGTTCTAGGGTTAGCCTCAGGTTGACTTGGCAATCTATCCTTTTCTCTTTCATTCATAGTATTAGCTAACTATCCTAACTGCATTTCTAAATGAGCTATTGCTTGTGTGTTTGCTATTAGCAATTGATTTGTGGCTTGAATAAAAGTATTAAGCATAGTTGCATTATTAGTGGTTGATTTTGTCAGGATATCTAGGATTTTTTTTAAAGAGTCTAATTTCTTTTCATTATTGTTAAAACTTGGTGGGTTATTTATCATAGGGTTAGATCTTGGGTTTGATTGATTGAAGCTAGGACTGCCTACATTTGAACCATATGATTATTAAAAAATATGTTCTAAAGCCAATCATCTAAGTGATAAATGATTGAAATTAATATATGAATTATCTAATAATAATAATTACTTGACTAGTTCATCATAGAAGTTCTATCTTCCTTAAATAAACTACTAAATTATGATAAAATCCTTAGAACAATAATCAATCGATAAAGAAGGATTTATTGAATGGTTCTTAAATTATTCATGACCAAATGATAAGTTATTAACAAAGATGATAACTTATCGAGTGTAGGTCGCTGTATGCCATATGCATTATTTATCCTCATAACCAAGTGATGTGGAGACACTGATATGGCATGCAGATGAGATGTAGGAGTCCATTTACACTGAACGTGACTAATGTAGCACTCTATTATCAAGAGTAGCTAGCTAAGGCTAATGGGTATAAGTGTCCCTTCGACCTGAGATCACCACGGTGACTTGCAAGCAACTCACTATACTTTGGTGCCAGATTGCTTATATTTCTAATATAAGTTCGAAAGATTTTTAGGTATAATCAAGTACTTATGAAGTCGGTGTGTGAGTCAAGATGGGATTGACCACTTTTAATTATTTCAGGAAGAGAATGTCTCACTGTATTTTAATTTAGCAAAATCTAAGCCTGGATAATCCTCATGAGGAGTCATGAGATTTGCAAAATTTTGAAATACAATAGAGATGACTTGTATGAGTGATGACAGCTTACTCAAAGTCGTCTTGAGCATTATTTGCCAAAGGAATGAATTATATGATAACCATGGGCCAGGATTGTAGGGATGTTGCTTTGCATACATTCGATCTATCCGGACATCGGGAACCATTGCTAGATGGTTACTTCGATTGGTACAAAAATTAGTTTCTATGCTACCGAATTAGATTCAAAACTATGAGATCACATACATTAAAGGTTATAACCTGATTGGATGGTTAATCAATCATTGAGAATCATTCTAAGGTCAAACATTCAATGCGATTGATGTTTGATCTAATATAAGTATTCCAGGAGGATCGATTAGCAATTGGATTGTTAATTAGCTCAATTTGATTGAGCAATCAGGCTGAGATCAAGTCTAATTAAATTAAATTTAATAAAATTAGTTTGAACTTAATTAGATTAAGTCTAATTGATTTATTGGATAAGCCAATTATAAGAAAAAAATAATTTCTAGTTGGACTAGAATTTGAGTATACGTAATTTCTAATTAAGTTTGGATTTAAATCAGATTTAAATATGGTTTAAATCTAACTTAATTTGATTTTTACTTAGACTAGGATCATCCATAATTAGGCTTGAATTAATCCTATTTTAATTAGATTCAAACTTATGTTGACCTATCAAATAAGAGTTCCAATTGGACTGGGACTCTCTCACTTTTCTTGCACCAAGATAGAGAGACCTATGCCATATTTTTCCATTATTGGCATGAAATTTCTCATTCCAATGAGAGGTGTCTATGCCCCACATCAGATGATTTTGGAAATTAAATTTTATATTTAAAATCTTGTTTGAATTGATCAAACATGGCAAGATGAAATAGAGTCCCATGAAACCAAAATTCCTTCCCCTCTATTGCACCAATTTTTTTCTCCATGCCATATTATTTCTTTTTGTCACCCTTTTTCCTAGTGCATGCATTTCCCTGATCTTCACATAGAAAAAATAGGGGGAGGGGCGTCCAAGAGTTGGATGCCCCATTACTTCCATGTTTGACTCGATCATTTGACCTAGTCTTCCTTATTTTTGTGGTGCCTCCTGTTAGATAGGAGAATGCATCAAAATCCCATGAGATTCCATGATAAAAATAGAAGAAAAAAGGGAGAAAATTGTGGAGGTTGTGGGTGCCAACAATCATGGAGGAAAACCTTTCTTTTGGACATCAAATGTTGATGTCTTGATGAAGACAAAGGTAAGAGAAGATTGTCTTCTCTTTTTTTTTCTTTTAAGTATTTTTCTCTTATTCTTTTATGCATTTTTATGTGTTAAAAAATCTAAGAGAGAGAGAGAGGAAGAGGGTGTGGGGATGAATGCTCCAAGGAGTTGGCGCATGGAGGTCTCTTTTGGACATGATTTGATCATGTCCTGATGTGAGAAGAAGAAGAGAAGAAAGTGTTCTCTTAGGGTTTTCTTTGAAAGCCCTTCTTCTCTATTTTTGTATGATTTTTTCTATAAGAAAAATCAGAGAGGAAGAGATCTAGATGTGTGAAAAATACAAGAGGTGAAAGTCTCCTCTTATCCTGGTATGAAGGCCGATTCAGGACATCAATGGTTGATGTCCTGAAAAGAGAAGATGTGTCTTCTCTCAAGACCTTTTCTTAGTTCTTTTATTTTTTGATATTTGGAAGATCCAAGAGTTAGATTTTTTTCTTATTTCCTCTCTTATTCTTCATCTCTTAAATTATCCAAGAGATTAGAAGAATAATTTTTAGATTAACCATTAGGAGAGATATGCGAGTAGCTAGCACTTCGAGCGGATCTTCGTTCGACAAACCTCCGATTTGTGTTGCAGTCTCGTGTGGATTTTCTGTAGTGGCCAGACACGTGTGTGGCTCCAAAGGCAACAATAGAAATCAACCATAGAGTTCTCGACCCATGCGAAGGTAAGAGATTTGATCTTTTCTCTCACCTAGATGCGATCTAAGGTTTAGATCTAGAATTGTTCTAGATCTAGAATATTGATTTGATCAATATTTTTAAATTTAAGAATGCATTATGATATGTTATAGATCCCAGGATTTAGTAATTAGATTGCATGCTTTTATAGATTAAATAGTTTAATCTGCATCTTTTGTTGCATTTTATTTTGAAAAAGTTTTGAAATTCAAGCATGAAACCCTGCATATTTTTCATCAGTGGAATCAGAGCATCTAGGTTCTATTATAACATGATCATGTTTGCATTAAGATAAATTCAAAAATAAAATTTTAAAGATCATACATAGTGATTGTAAGGTTGTCATGCTGTAAGGTTTATCCCTTACAGTGGAGAGATTGTTCTAATATGTGCTGATCTATTCTTGAATCATGAATAAGTTAGATATGATCTAAATAATTTTATGATTTATTTTTTTAATTTTAAATATAAAATTAAATAGATGTTAGATCTATTTTAGATTATTTAGATTAGATCTAAATAATATCAGATCGGATATACTAATTATAAGGTTGTCCTACTATAAGGTTTATCCCTTACAGTGGAGAGGTTGTCCTAGTATGTGCTGACCTAAATATATCATAAATATATTAGATCATATCTAAAGTGATTTATGATTTATTTTTAGATTTTAAATCTAAATTTAAATGGTTTATGTTGGGGATAAACCCGCTCCTACCGAAGTTCGGCTGGATGCTTGATCTTGGAAGGATCCTACCTGGCAGAAGCCTACATGGTTAAACCTCGGGCCTCCTCCAACAGTCAAACTCCTTCCAAACTTCTCCTTCAGCCAGACTCCTCCAACAGTTGAACTTCTTCTGGGCTTCTCCTTTAGCCGAACTCCTCTAACCGTCGAACTCCTTCCAGACTTCTCCTTCAACTGGACTCCTCTAGCAGTTGAACTCCTCCAAACTTCTCCTTCAGCCAGACTCCTCCAATAGTTGAACTCCTTCTGGGCTTCTCCTTTAGTTGGACTCCTTCAATGATCGAACTCCTTCCAGACTTCTCCTTCAATCGGACTCCTCCAGTAGTTGAACTTCTTTCGAACTTCTCCTTCAGTCGAACTCCTCCAATAGTCAAACTCCTATCAGACTTTTTCTTCAGCCGAACTCCTCCAACAGTCGAACTCCTAGATTTCTCCTTCAAATGGACTCCTCCAAATAGCTAAACTCCCTCCAAACTCCATCCAGCAGCCTTAGAGGACCTCAGCACTCATCCTCGATATAGCCAAAAGAACCATCAATCTCTTCCATCCGAGCTTCGACCGTTGGACCCCGATGGGCTCACACATTGCGATAACAGACACTATCCCCCATAACAAACTCTACATGATCCTGAACGGCCCACTACCGGATAGTTACGACTGTCACTATCAGTTTGTTACAAGCTCCATCCATATAAGAGACTCTCTAGATATACTTTATCCCAGAAGCTCTTCTTCTCTTCCTCAAAACTCTGCTAGAATCTCTCTACGTATTTCATTTCTATTGGCCGAAAGAGCTGACTTGATCATCGATGGATCTTACCAGAGCCACCACCCCAGACTCTGAACGAGACTTATTTTGCAGGTCCTGGTGATGACCTCATCCTCTCCAAATCTAGCTTCGACTCCAGCGACGGCCAAATTTTGCTCCAATAGGATTGGCGCTAGAAGAAGGGCCTCAAGTTATTGAGATTTTCTTGTTCTTGAAGAAATACGTGGCGGAGATCCATCTTCATCCTAGCCAGAGTCCTACTTTTTCTCTAGACCTCTCGAGGATGTCCCCTAGAAAGGATTCAACCCAACAGTCAACCATCTCCGCAGTCAGATCTCATCCATATCTTTCCATCCTTGTTTCATCTCCTACGTCTCAAGCCAAACCGCTTGCGATGGTGGACACGGTGCAGTTCGACCTATTGGTCCAGCAAGTCTGCAGCCTCACTAAAGTAATGTAGGCTATGCACAGCAGTCGCCATCTCCGATGCTATCTTGGTCGGAGCAGGTTTCTTAGGAGCCAGAGAACCTGGTCTAGGGGCGATCGACTTGGGTCAGTCGACCGACGACCCCCAAAAAAGGGAAGCAGAGGGTTGAGAGCTCTTGCTCGAACCATAAGTCAATCTCGAGGGTAGCTTTCCCCTTATTCCACTAGAAAATCCTGGAGATCAATGACCGTGAAGATCTCTTGGATCAAAGGCTCCAAAAAATTAGCCGACGAATCGAAGAACTCCATCATGCCCCCTCCTTCTTAGGTAATGATATTTGCATTGACCCTCCTTTTTCTCAGAAGATTATGCAAGAATCGATCCTACCGAACTGCAAGCTTCCTCAATTTGAGAGTTACGATGGGACCACCAATCCGATCGACCACCTGAAGGTCTTTCGAATAATGATGCTATTTTACGATGCTTCAGACGCCATTTTGTGTCAGACTTTCCCATCCACCCTCAAGGGAGCTGCCAAGAATTGGTACTCGACCCTTAAGCTAGGTACCATCTTTTTCTTCAATCAAATGAGCCATCAGTTTGTGGCTCATTTCGTTAGCAGTCGACGTCCTCTTCGAGGTTTGGATTTTCTGATGAATATCAAGCAGAAGGAGGAAGAATCTATCTGGACTTATGTCATCCAATTTAATGCAGCTGCATTGGAGATCCAGAACCTAGATCAATCTGTTGCAATGGCTGCACTTAAGGGTGACCTTCAGAAAAATGATTTGCTATTCTCCCTGGATAAGTATCCTAGGAACTTTGTCGATATGCTGGCTCAGACTGAAGGTTATGCTTAAGTTGAGGAGGCCTTTAAGGTTAGGGATAATGAAGCTGCATAGGAGCGACAGATGGGCGAACCGAATGTGCCCGTGGCTGAAGAGAAATTGAGCAGAGCTCGATCACGCTCTGAAACTCCTTCAGAGTGTAAGTGCGCCCAAACTCCTACTCGGGCCTAGAGACGAAGAAGCCCAGATAGAAGGGTGCGACAGAGCTCTCTCTTCAAAAGATTCCATAACTACGCCCCTCTCAATGCTCCAAAAACCCAAGTATTGATGGAGATCAAGGAGCAACTATCGAGATCAAAAAGGATGCGCACTCATCCCGACAAGCACAATCCTAGCAAGTTCTATCTCTACCATCACGATCATGATCATGATATAGAAGAGTACATCCAGCTCCAAGATGAGATCGAGGAGCTCAATAGGCATGGTAGGCTTGATCGGTTCCTACGACATCGATCAGAAGGATGGAAGGATCAGCCGAGAGCACCCCCACCATCAGAACCACCGAGGGTTGAGGAGTAGCGAGAAGATCAGTCTCTGATTGGCATTATTAACACCATCTCTGGGGAACTTCGGCATGGAGAGGCTAGCAGATTGACAGAGCCTGAGAAGAGGCAAAGGACTATGGAGCCCATCACTTTCACCAACGAGGATGCCTGAGGAGTCCAGTTTCCGCACAACAATGCGATTATAATCTCTTTAAACATTGCTGATTATGATGTATGCCGCATTTTGGTAGATAATGAAAGTTTTACTGACGTTTTGTATTATAATGCTTTCTTTAAAATGTCCATATCCGATAATCACCTGGGACCCATGAGCTCCCCATTGGTCAGCTTCACTGGCGACACTATGCCAGTGGAGGGAATGATAACTCTAGCCATGACTGTAGGGCAATATCCAAAGTAGGCCAAGGCATGGGTTAACTTTTTGGTGGTGAAAGCCCCCTCCGCTTACAATGCAATCCTCGATCGACCTGGTCTGAATGCACTATGAGTTATGGTATCGACCTATTATCTAAAGATAAAATTCCCAACAAACAATGGAATAGATGAAATCAGAGGCGATCAAGCATTAGCCCGGCACTGCTACTCCATCTCCTTACAAAATGACACTCGACTTGACCCCTGGCCAGTTAACGGGCTTGATGTCTGCGATGATCTTACCGAAGAATGGGATGAGCCCATAGAAGATCTTATGACCATCCTCCTAAATGATGGGAACACGGAGCATATGGTGCAAATTGGCTCCAATCTGAAAGATGAAGTTCGAGAGTAGCTCATTGCCTTTTTATGGAGGAATGTCGACATCTTTGCCTAGGTTCCGATGGATATGCCTAAAATTGACATTGAGATTTTGGAACATCGACTGGCCATTGATCCCAAGCATCGACCAGTGAAAGAAAGAGTTCGGGGTCATGCACCAGAAAGACAGAAAGAAATAGCAGAAGAAGTCGACAAGTTTCTCAATGCCCAATTTATTCGAGAAATCAGCTATCCGACTTGGATCTCTAACGTGATCCTTATCAAGAAGGCCAACGATAGGTGGAGGATGTGCATCGACTTTAAGAAGCTGAACAAGGCCTACCCAAAAGATAGCTATCCTTTATCCAAAATCGACCAACTGGTGGACGCAACTTCAGGCTATGAGCTCCTCACCTTCATGGATGCCTTCTCTAGCTACAACCAAATTCTGATGGCACCGGAGGATGAGGAGAAGACTACTTTTATTACTAACCATGGTCTTTACTGTTACAGGGTCATGCCCTTTGGGCTTAAGAATACAAGCATGACTTATCAGCGCTTGGTCAATAAATCTTTAAGGAGCAGATCGATTGTATGGAGGCTTACGTTGATGACATGCTAGTCAAAAGCCGAATGTCTATCAATCATGTTGCCAACCTTGAAGATGCTTTCGATGTGCTCCGTAAATACAAGATGAAGCTGAACCCAACCAAGTGAGCCTTTGGGGTAGCCTTAAAAAAATTTTTGGGGTTCATGGTCTCAAGATGAGGGATTGAGGCCAATCCGAAGAAGATTCGAGCTATACAGGAGATGACCGCTCCAAAGTTCATCAAAGAAGTTTAGTGCCTGACTGAAAAGATGGCATCTTTGAATCATTTTATCTCAAGGTCAGTTGAACGCTGCATGCCCTTCTTCCAAATCCTCAGAAAATCAAAATATTTTTACTAGACTCAGGAATGTCAAAAGGCATTCGATGAGCTCAAGAACTACCTCGACTTGCCTCCCCTACTAGCCAAATCCAAATCTAGAGAGGAGCTATTTCTCTACCTTGCAGTCTCCCGTGCGGTGCTAGTGGTAGTCCTGGTCAAAGAAGAGGTGAAAGTGCAGTGACCAGTCTACTATATTAGTCGGATCCTAAGGGATGCTGAGATCAAGTATATAAAGTTGGAAAAATTATCTTATGCTCTTTTGATTGCAGCAAGGAGACTTTGGTCTTACTTCCAAGGACATGCTATAATACTCATCACTGACTAGTCGATTAGAGCGATCCTTCATCAAATGGATGCTTCCAAAAGAATTGCAAGATGGACCATTGAATTAAAAGAGTTTGATATCAACTATCGACCACGGCCAGCAATCAAGGCTCAGGCACTAGCTGACTTCATAGTTGAATGTACCATCCCAGACGATGTCGAGCTTCAAAATAAAATCAACATTCCATAGTTGCACCCGAGCTCCTCTGAATAAAGATTGGACCTTCCTAAAGATTTCTGGGCCCTGTATGTCGATGGCTCCTCCAACTCTTCTGGAGCAGGTGCTGGATTGATCCTGATCAATCTGAAAGGAATCATCGTGGAGTACACACTGCATTTTAAATTTTTGATGACAACAATGGGGCAGAATATGAGGCCCTAATAGCCAAGCTTAGGATAGCCAAAGAATTGGAAGCTGATCGATTTTAGGTTTACAGTGACTCCTAACTAGTCGTGGGGTAGGTCAGTGATAGTTATGAAGCCCAAGAAGAGAGCATGGTAAAATATCTTGAGAAGGTGAAGAGCTTGACCCCAGCCTTTGGTTGCTTCAGCATTCGACAAATCTCGAGAGCAGAAAATGCTAGGGCCGACCTTCTTTCCAAGCTAGCCACCTTAGCTCCTAACGAGCTTTTGAAAGAAGTTTATTATGAGACATTAAAATGCCCATGCATAGAGGAACCGTAGCCCATCATGCATGTTAGACAGGAGCCCTACTGGATTGCCTGCTGATCGCTTATCTTAAGGATGGGGTTCTTCCTCGTGACCCGAAAGAGGCTTGAAAGTTGAGAAACCAAGCCTCTCGGTATGTTCTTTATGAGAATAAGTTGTATAAAAGGTCGTATTCCCTACCATTATTGAGGTGCCTCCAATCCTTTGAGGTTAATTTCGCACTATGGAAAGTGCATGAGGGAATTTGCGGGGGCCATCTGGGTGCCAGATTTCTATCTCATAAGCTACTCCGACAAGGATATTACTAGCTGACTATGCATAGTGATTATATTGGTTACGTCAGGAGATGTAACTGCTGCCAAAGGAATGTGAATGTCCAAAGGCAACCAGCCACCAAGCTTGCCCCGTTGAGTGCTCCTTAGCTATTTGTGCATTGAGGAATGGTTATTCTTGGATCTTTCCTAATGGCATATGGGCAACGAAAGTTTCTCCAAGTCGCCATCGACTATTTTACTAAATGGGTCAAGGCTGAACCATTGACAAAGATTACCTAAGCCAAGGTACAAAACTTCATCTGAAAGTTGGTCGTCTGCAGATTTGGACTGCCCTAAACTATCATAACAGACAATGGCCGATAATTCATCGGAGTGAGGTTCGCCAAGTTCTGCAAAGGTCTGAATATCTCCCACCACTTTACGTCGGTAGCTCACCCACAAGCAAATGGAGAAGTTGAAGTGACCAACTGGATCCTATTGCAAGGCATCAAGATAAGACTCGAAAGAACAAGAGGGGTCTGGGTGGATGAACTTTATCATGTTCTATGGGCATATTGCACTACCCAAAGACTGTCGACTAGAGAAATACCATTCATCTTAGCTTTTGGAATAGAAGCAATCATCCCGATCGAACTTAAGCTTCCATCAGTGTGGGTAGTGACTTTCAGCGAGCAGCATAACCCACAAGACCTCAGAGCCAACCTCGATCTACTAGAAGAAAAAAGAGAGAAAGCCTAAATTTAGATGGCAGCTTATAGACGAAAGGTGACCTAATACTATAACTCTAGAGTCAGAGGTAAAATATTCAAAGTGGGGGACTTAGTGCTTTGGTGAGCCACCATCTCTCAGCCTCAGAACCAAGACAAGCTTGCCCCAAATTGGGAAGGACCCTATGAGGTCATGAAAATCGTCCGACCCAGGACATACTACTTGAAGGAACTCGAAGGGGCAGACCTACCTCAACCATGAAATTTGAAAAATCTATGAATGTATTACCAGTGATTTGATTGCAATGAAATTCCCTTACTTCACCACACTAATCTTTGTTGTATATCAGAAATAAAGGGGGACTACCCTCTGAACTTAATCTAACGATAAATACAACCACGTTAGGAATAGGAGGAGAACCTCATCCTAACATGAGCAAAGTCGAGGGTCTCATTCATTTTAGATGAGATGAGGAAAGAGGCCCTGACAATGATCCTAATGTGCCTCTACAGTCCATTAGGACTAGGAGAAGAACCTCATCCTAACATGAGTAAAGTTGAAGACCTCATTTATTTTAGACGAGATAAGAGGAGAGGCCCTTACCAATGGCCCTAATGTACCCCCTATAGCCATTAGGAATAAGGAGGAGAACCTCATCCTAATGAGCAAAGTCGAAGGCCTCGTTATTTTAGATGAGACGAGGGGAGAGACCCTGACAATGGTCCTAATGTGCCCCTACAACCCATTAGGAATAGGAGAAGAACCTCATCCTAACATGAGCAAAGTTGAAGGCCTCATTCATTTTAGACGAGATAAGGGGAGAGGCCCTGACAATAGCCCTAATGTGCCCCTATAGCCTATTAGAAATAGAAGGAGAACCTCATCCTAACTTAAGCAAAATCGAAAACCTCGTTCGCTTTAGATGGGATGAGGGGAGAGGCCCTGACATCAGCCCTAATATGTCTCTACGGCCTCATTAGGAACATGAGGAGAACCTCATCCTAATAAGAGTAAAAAAAAGAAAAAAAAAAGAGAGAGAAGGGTCGAAGGTGAGCATTGCATTCACATGAGGCAATGATGGATAAGATATTATTTTATCACAAGTTTAAATTTATTACAAGTAGGATGGAGGTCAGTCAAATCAACTACATATTACAAGAAAGTCAATGTGTCAAGGATTGGCAAGACCAATTACAAAAAATATATATATAAAAGGAGGCAAAGTCTTAAGACGGATCGGACTCCTCAGGCTTCGGATCGTCGACACCGGCCATCACCAAGGCTTGCTTCAACCTAATGATTTCCTCCTCAAGTTCTTTCTTTTTATACAAATTATCTATGTATACTCTATTCATATGCCCGAACTAGCCCTCAAGCTTTGGCCGCTGCCTCCTTAGGACCTCGGACTCGACCTCCGCATCCTAGATGGCTTGATGCTCATAGATCAGTTGGAGCTTCAATTGTTGAACTTCAGCTTTCTCCATCCCGACAGCCTTTGAAAGCTCGCCAATGGTCTTCTTCAAGGAGGCAATCTTCTCCGACTCTCCACTAGAGACAACCCACCAACCATCAGCCAGTTATTGCTGGAGATGGCTCACCTCTCTATTAGCTGCTCGGAGCTTATGCTCGAGCCTAGTCACTTTCTTCGACCAAGTTAGCTTATACTCATTATGCCAGGCTTCAACATCATGGAGCTACTTCTGAAGTTCGGAGAACCTCTTGGACCAGTCCCAATTGTATTGGGCCCTATCGATAGACCATGTCGAAGTTTCCTCCAGCAGTTGAATTTTTTTTTCACCATCGTAAGGTTGATCTCAAGGGAGCTGATCTTTGCCATTAACTCCCAAGACTTGTTGCTGGCGCTTCTTCTTAGTTCGGCCATTTCTTTCTCGAAGCTGTCCTTCTGAATGCTGAAATTGGTAGAGTCCTTCCTGTGTAGGTTCCTAAGGTGGGTAACTTCGATAGTCGCCTTCGAAGTATTCTTTCTCGATTCTTAGAGATCATCCTTCATTTTTCTCAACTTCTTCTTCAAGCGATAAATCTCCTTCTTCAAGCTCCTAATCAATGGTTTAATTGAAACCCCATGGGGCAAAGGATCGGCATCAACTAGAAGAGGGGAGTCATACCTTGGTTGTTAAGAGCGTTCTGAACCATGCAAATGACAACACAAAGTGTAAGGCTAGAAAAAGATCTATCTTTCATTTACTTGAATGTTTTTAAATACATCAGCATAAAAAAAAAAAAGAAAGCTACATGATCTTCGAAAATCTAGACCTTGGACAACTTGGCCATAGGAGAGGTCGGAGCATCTTCATTTGCATCCGATCTATGGGTAGGCTTGGGTGCTACAGCGATGGGTTCGAGAGCTTCCAGGATGGCTCCCATGGTTGAAGAAGAAGGGACGTCAATCGGGACAACTCCGACCCCGAGGGATGAAGGATCGGCTCTATCATCGGGCTCTTCCATCAAGAGGTCCAAATCTACCTCAAAAAAATTCTCAACGATCCTCCCCAGGCAGAGCTGGAATCCCTCGATGAAGGCCTCCTGAGCAAAAGCTATTTTAATGTCCTCCATGTCTCTAAAGGACTTGAAGCTTTCGACCGCTCACTCCACCACCGCACTGACCCCTTCTTATGCCTTCCTTTTTTCCTCCTCCTCCTAAGCCAAGGTAGTCCTCAAGTTCATCATCTTCTCACGCTCGTCCTCAACTCTTTTCGAAGGTGCTCGACCTCGGTGGATTGGATTTTTGAAGCCACCCTCATACTCTTGACTTCGGCCTGGGCCTTCTCAATCTCCGCACGAGCTTCCTCGAGGGCCTTTGAGGCTTTGGCCCACCTCTGATTGGCCACCTTATAGTGGGTGAAGAGATAATGCCCGAGCTACGATAGAAAATCTAGTTAAAATTAGGGAGCCCTGACTTCAAAAATGGAAAAGACCCCAAACCAAGACTATGAGAGAGAAGACTACCTCAAGGTAGCCGATGAAGGACTCATCGAATCTCTCGATGTTGCCCCTCTGCAGCATCTTCACTGCAAGGTGGGAAAGAATACTCCCCTTCATGAGTGATTGGACGACCTCCCGATCATCTAGAAAAGCTTGTTCTTGGTCTGGACCCCCACTTTCGATGCTCTCGACCCTCCTTCCAACCTTCTTGCCAATAGCCCTCTTCTTCTTTTTTCCCATGGCTTCCTCCAACTGAAGGAGAGCAGATGGAGTGACCTCTTTGGATGGGGTCAGGCTCGGTACGGTGGTAGCAGGCTCAGGGGCGGGCATGGCGTCGATCAGCATGGCATGGCTAGACTCACCAATGTAGGCCTTCTTTGGAAGATCCCCAACAGGGCCACCTTTCCTCTTGAGGAATTTAAGTTTCTTGGTCAGACGGTCTCGCTCTTCAGGAGTCATCTCTGTAAAGGATAAAAATCGAAGTCAAAAAAAATCAAAGAAAAGTCGAGGTCTGGATAAAGAACACCCCACAATCGATCAAAAAAAAAACACTATCTCTCAGATTTATGGGACCGAGGCTGAGGTTAAATAGGATCTACTCGTCCAAAAGGTCGGGAATTGGCAGAACGTTAAAGCCCTTCAATATATCGACCAAACTCCGATCCTCGCTTTCAGCCCTAAAGCTCGGCAGATTGAGGTCCTTATCTCCCCCCATGGAGGAAGTCTTAACCTCAAGGATGGATTTGAGATGAAGAAAAATTTCTCCTTCTAGCCATGGATGGAAGAGGGGGTGTCCTTAAGAAATCTCTTTCTACCAAATTGGGGGGACACATACCACCAACCCTTAGCAGTCGGATGGCATTTGAAGGTGAAGAAGGTCCAAAATAAGAAAATGGTAAGTCGGACACCTACCATGATGCACAGGAAAAGAAATCCTATGATGAACTTAAAAGAGTTCGGCACCATAGCAGCAAGGGAGATGTTGAGAAATCTAAACAGGTTGGCCATAAAAGGAGATAAGGGTAACCTAAGCCCAGTCTGAAGAGCCTCTAAATATAGGCAAGTTTGGCCAAGAGGTGGAGAGCAGGCCCTATCGTTGGGTCCAAGAAGTTCTAGCTCATATTCGGAGGAAATATCGAACTGAATCCTAGCTAACGAAAGATCGTCAGGCCAAAGTTGGAAGGTAATAACTACTGGTGCAAAGGAAGGAAGGGGCAACTCAAAAAGCTCAGCCTCCCTAGGAGATAGGTTCGTTAAGGCTAGAGGAGCCGAACTCCCTGAGCAGGTCAACCAGGATTCCTCGATGGACATCCAGATCAAAGCAAAATCATTAAAAATGCTCAAAAAGCTAAGAAAATGAAGTGCAAAAAATTTCTACAAAGAGACCTAAGGAGCGAAAAGCAGAGAATGTAGGAATAACTTGAAAAAGGATAGCAAAGCTAACCTAAGTCGTTTGGAAGAGGCAGAGAGACAACGAAGGCCACAAAAGATAGATGGGAGAACACCTAGGATCAAAGAAAGCGGAAGGGAAAGCCTGAACTCTTGCACGATGGAGAGAAGAAAACCAGAAGAAGAGGAAGAAGATTTCAGGAGAGGTAACGACTTGGGGGAAGGAAATGGGTTAAATAGCCTTGAGGATTCTAGGCAGTTATGATTGTGAATCCCCTTCGACCAGCCTATGGCCGATGCGTGCCCCCTTTATCATGGTAGAGACTGATGTTGGATAGGCCCATAATGATGCCGTACCCTAGGTAGAGTTTTAGCGTGGAGCTCCAAAGACGTCTCTTTGGATCCCCTAAAATTTATGAAGCTTCAACGCCGGCGCAAAAGCACCAAGAAATGCCTCACCCTAGCAAGCGTAGGAAATGAAAAGGGACTTCGGCAGTCATACTCAGTACTCCCTTCCCTTGAACTTCAAACTTAGGAGTAGGAAGACTAGTGTTGGGGATAAACCCGCTCCTACCGAAGTTCGGCTGGATGCTTGATCTCGGAAGGATCCCACCCGGCAGCGGCCTTCATGGTTAAACCTCGAGCCTCCTCCAATAGTTGGACTCCTCCCAAACTTCTCCTTCAGCCAGACTCCTCCAATAGTTAAACTCCTTCCAGGCTTCTCCTTCAGCCGAACTTCTTCAATGGTTGAAATCCTTCCAAACTTCTCCTTCTATCGGACTCCTCCAGTAGTTGAACTCCTCCCAAACTTCTCCTTTAGTCAGGACTCCTCCAATAGTTGAACTCCTTTTAGGCTTCTCCTTCAGTCAGACTCCTCCAACGATCGAACTCCTTCTAAACTTCTCCTTCAGCCAAACTCCTTCAGTAGTTGAACTCCTTCCGAACTTCTCCTTCAGTCAGGCTTCTCCTTTAGTCAGACTTCTCTAACAATCGAACTCCTATCGAACTTCTCCTTCAGTCGGACTCCTCCAATAGTCGAACTTTTTTCAAATTTTTTCTTTAGACGGACTCCTCTAAATAGCTAAACTCCCTCCAAACTCCATCCACAGCCCCAGAGGACCTCGGCACTCATCCTCGATATAGCCAAAAGAATGGTCAATCTCTCCCATCCGAACTTTGATCGTTGGACCCCGACGGACTCACACATCACGACAATAGACACTATCCCCCATAACAAACTCTATGTGGCCCCGAACGACCCACTATCAGATGGTTATGGTTGTCACTATCAGTTTGTTATAGGCTCCGTCCATATAAGAGACCCTTCAGATATGCTTTCTTCCAGAGGCTCTCCTTCTCTTCCTTAAAACTCTGCTAGAATCTCTTTACGTATTTTATTTTTGTTGTTCGAAAGAGCTGACTTAATCATCGAAGGGTCTTACTAGAGCCACCACCCCAAACTCCGAATGAGACTTGTTTTGTAGGTCCCGATGGTGATCTCGTCCTCTCCAAATCTAGCTTCGACTCAGGCGACGGCCAGATTTTGCTCCAATAGTTTATAATCTGATCCATATGATGTGTTTTATGTTTAGATCTAAATCCTCTTATTGCATATGTTGATATGTATTTTTTATTTTAAATCTAGAATGTATATATATAATATATTTATTTTATGAAATTTAAATTGAGAACTTACTTTCTGCAAAATTCTAGATTCGAAATCATTGGACATGATCTAAATATTAAAATAAATTAGATCTAAAACCATGTATTGAATATGATTCAATGTAAAATATTTATAATTTAAAAATATTTTAAATGATCAAATCAAAAATTAGTTCTGAGGTTCCATAAATCCAAACCCATAAGTTTTGAACTTAATTGAGAATTAAGTGATTGTTTAGGATCTAGATTTATGATTTAAAGATTCTAAGATAATTTCTTAAAACATGGGTTAATGAGTAATAGGTTAGCTTTGATCAGATTCTTAACTGGGTTAGACCTAGGGTTAGATTAAATATGGACTAAGTTAAAAAATCGATCAAATCTAATTAATAGTTAATTATGATTAGATCATTTCTATAGATCACTTCAATAGTTGTAGTTGATCAAAATCTATACATCTAACAAATTGATATTGATCGTGGCCCAGTGGTCGAGCCTGAGTCTTTAGGCAGACCAAAGTCAAAATTGATAAATCGATTAGTATCTAAGGTAAGTCTGGCATTCCTAGATTGATGGTTTTTAATTAGCTGTCCACTTATCTAATCATTTCTGATGGTGTCTAAGGCAAGCCTTGGTAGACTCTCCCACCGATCTCACTTATTTGGCCAATGCAGTTAATTAGGTCATGATTAGGTTGCTCATTGACTCATGCTAACCCATGTCATATATGAAATTAGTGAGACTGATTTTATTTAGTGAGACTGATCTAGGTGCCCATGGACAAATATTGATCCTAGTCCTCAAAAATGACTTGAGAAGTCAGTGGAAGGACTTGGCTTGGTGAAGTCAGTGGGAGCAAATTGGTCTATGTCCTTTCTATCCTTAAATCATAAGTAATTTTAAATTCTCTAAACTTATTAGATCCTTAAAATGACAAAGTTATGGAGATAACTGAGTCACAGCCTCCCATTAAGGTGTTTGATAATGGATCCATTAACTCAATAATAATTGGAGGCTCATAGGCCTGGTGCTTGTTGACTAATAGAATTATCATTCATCATATGATGACTTGGATGTGTCTCTCTAATGGTGGTTAGGTTGACCAACCATAGTTGGACTTAATCATTCGTTGGTTAGATGCACCAGGTGTTGGGAATATGCACTCTTTCCATACGGATCAGCATGGATGCCAGTGATTAGCCAAGAAATAAGAAAGTACTTTTTAGAGATCTCTGCAGAAGCATGATCAAATAAATCAAGAAATAGAGAAGAAAAGAAGAAGAGATTTTTAGAAGAAAAGAGCTTTTATTCAATATATTTCAGCACACTTACAACCTTGACCTGTTTTCAGTTTATATACTTTACAAAGGGTCAAGCCCAAGCTCATAGAAAGCTTTCCAAATCCAAACAACCCACATACATAAAATAATAACCTATGAAAACTGAGCCGACCCAATTTCAGATTGAGCCGGCTAACCTATGACTGGGTCAATTCAGTCCCAGGCTGAGCCGACCTAGTTGTGTACCATGCCAATAGCCCAAAAATGCTACTCTTTATCTAAATTTTTCTCTGAGACCTAGCCGATCCAGCTCCCAATTAAGCCGGCTTAGTCTCAGAGTGAGCCGGCCCAGTTTCTAAACTTTACTATTGAGACTGATTCTTCTTCTGACTCGCTCCCGTCTTCCCATGACTATTTTCTCATATTTTCAAGACTTGGGAGTGCCACTTCTGAGCTCACAGTCTCCACCTTGGTGCTTTCAAGTCCTTATGAACTCATCTCTTCTCAATAGACCCATCTGTGCCACATATCTCTAAAAGCTCTCTAGGGAGTACCTTCGTGAGTGTATCAGATTGATTCTCCTTGGTATGGACCTTCATCAGTTCCACTTCACCTTCCTCCACCAACTCTCTAATCCTGTGGTACCTCATTTCTATATGCTTTGTGCGCACATGATAGACTGGGTTCTGTGCCAACAATAGAGCACTCTGACTATTACTGAATAGTGTAACCTTGCTCTGCTCCACCCCTAACTCATCAATCAGCCTCCTAAGCCAAAGGGCTTTCTTTGCAACCTCCGTTATCCTAATATACTCGACCTCTATGGTAGACAAGGCCATGATTGACTGAAGGATTGATCTCAAAGACACCGGTCCACCATATACATAGAAGAGGTATCTAGTAGTAGACCTTCTTATATCAAGATCACTAGCATAATTTGCATCAATAAATCCTTCCAAAGGACCTGAACCTTCACACATCTTCATAGATTATTCTCCAAATCCTCCCGACTATCCACCAAACACCAAACCATCATCTCTTGTTCCATGCAGATATCTCAATATCCATTTCAATGCTTTTTAGTGTTCCTTCCTAGGATTAGCCATGTATCTACTAACCGTACTCACAGCATATGCTATATCGGTCTACAGCATATCATAATGTACATCACACTACCTACAGCATTTGCATAAGGGACTCATTCCATGTACGCTCTCTCCTCTTCTGATTGGGTTTACTATAACTTGGAGAGAGACATATGGCTCGGCAATGGCATCTCTGCAGGTTTGGCCTTCTCCATCCCAAACCTCTCTAGAATCTTCTGGACATACTTTCCTTGTGACAAATGGAGCACTCCTTCACACCTATCTCTGCAAATCTCCATTCCAAGGATTTTCTCAACTGGACTGATAAGAGCACGATGTTGTCATTAAGATACCATATTTATCAGTTTAATTTAATTTCTTAAAATAATTAAAAATACATAGATAGCAGTAAGTTGGATCGAATCTACAGGAAAGGTAGTATTTTTAGATTTAAAATCTTTGATTTTCTTAAAAAAAAAATTTAAAAATAGAATTTGAAGTCAAAAATTTAAAATTAAAATTATGAAGTAGAAATTAAATTATGCAGAAAAGTAAACTTGGTACTAAGATCTACTAATTAGATCTTAGCATCTACTTGCAGTAAAATAAAGAATAATAATTAAAGTATAAAAATTAAATTATAATAAAAATAAAAAGTTAAAATCAAAGTACAAAAAATAAAATTTATATTAATTAAAATTTTAGAATTTAAATACATAGAATTTAAATGAAAAAAAATAAAATAAAATAGTCTGATCTTTGATCTTGGATCGGCATTAGTGGAAAGATTGTATAGAAGTCCAGCTTTTTCTCTCGATACCAGTTGCCTCGAAGTAGCCATTAACCCAAAGCCTGACTTTACCCTATACCAAAGCTTCACCTTGACTAGAGATATTGATTTCTAGAGGCCTGGGGTCCTTTTTATAAAGCTAGGAGGGTGGAGAGTTTTCTTCTGGGCAATGTGGGGCTAAGGAGCTCTTTGATTATCAAAATATGAAAAAATCCAAGTAAAAATTAGATTAAAAAGAGTCCTGGTTGAATTTTGCTACTCTAGATGAAATTTGGCAATTCAATAGAAATCCAACGGATAAAAACTCATCAAAATCGGATGTGTATCGGCCAAGATCAGATCGGATTAAATTTTGGCCATTCGATTGAGTTAATCAGAAGAGAATCTGGCCGTCGGATCAAGTTCTGAATGTTTTAATCAAGTCGTGAGCATTTTGGACTGTTGGATCTTCATCAGCTGATTTTCTGGCCATCGGATCATGCCAGATCGTTGATGAAGTTCGAATCAAATTCAAAAATAACCACCGTCGTCCGATCTTGACCGCAATCAACCAGATCCATTCGATTGCACCTTTACTGTTCCCATGGATCGCATGGACTGACTGCATTGTACACCATAACCAATCAATGCATCCTGTCATAAGTTAAAAGTCAAAAATATCCTATGAGCCGTGATAGATTTTCTATGAATCCTTTAAGGATCTAGGTCCACTATGTGTTGCTCCATGATTCATCAGTTTTTGCTGAGCTGGCAGTCCACGCCTGGATCATGGACCGACTGACGGCTTTCATAATTGAGTCAACTTTGCTTGGCGCATTTGGACACTTCAGCTTCATTGACTTGGCTCGGCTTGGTGGCTTGGCTTGCGAAACCAGCTGAGCCGTTTCTCTTTTATTATTTTTTTTCTTTTATCTTTAGAAATTCATATCTTCTCCGTTTTAGCTTCATTTCACTTCAAACTTATTTTGTTATGATCAAAAAAATGAGCTCTTTCTATTGATAATAAAATTTTATTTTTTAATTTTTATTATTTTTTAATTAATTTTTTTATTTAATAAAAATATTAATTTCTCAAAAATTATATATAAATTAATCATTAATTTTTAAAAATTAATATTAATTAATTAATTAATATTTTTATTAATAAATTTATGATACTTATCACACCTTCTAACTTAAGTTTTGCTCGTCCTCGAGTAAAAAAAGAATTTAGTTTTAAATATCTTTTAACTTTAGAGTTTCGAATTTTACCTGAGCAGATATTCAGTAGAGCTTAAGTAAGATATATCATTAGGGTATTAATACTTATCAATAGAAAAATTAAGTAAAGAGCATTAAATTTTTCTAAACTTTTTCTAAATTATCCTACCTTTATCTTTGAATTATCTAAAATTTCATATAGGAAAGTATATTACAACTTCCGTCCTTCATTTATTAATTTTTATTTTCACATTGCCCACTTTTTGATGTGAATATCATTGCTTACTTAGGCAACGGGACCCAATTACTCAGTGGAAAACTAATTTCTTTTTTAATATTGTACCACTATCGAGTGTCTTAATCCATTAAGCTTTTTATTTGATTCATGTAGCAAGTCTTGGGCCAATGACTCCCAAACCAATTGATTTTAGGGCACTAGATATAGAATACCCCTCGGGCTTACTAGCTCGAATCAAATAGACTATGAGTTAAGACTAGCTTTACAATGAGCTTCTTTGTTCTTCTCAGCTTTTGATGTGAAACTCAATACTTACTTAGGCAAAGAGACCCGATTACTCAGTGAGAAGTACTTGGAAACTATTTTATTTAATTTTTTATATGAAAAAATATATAGTTATCCTACACAAACCTATAAAAAATAGACTTTTCTTTGATGCTAGTAGAAAAAATTAGAAATACTCCAAGAAAAAACTTTTTATGTTCTAGACTTAATTCTTTATTGAATTTTCTTAATACTTGATTCCTCAATATCTCATAGATTCTCTTATCTATGCATCAATTTTTTTTTAAAAATACTTATTTTAATTTGATTCTTAAGCATAATTAGATGTCTAAATACTAATTTTTTCGAAGACTTAAAATTTTAAAATTTTTATTTTTCTCCCCCCCTTAATCGACATTATCTTCAATGGAGAAGAAAAAATAAAGGATGTAATAAAGAACATGAAAGAATACACATGACTATATTTTTGATCCAGCACATATCTTTGAAAATTTAAGCTCTCCCTCCAACTTATTCAAATTATCCTAAAAAGAAAATGAACTAAAAAGATAAATTAGACTTAAAAAAATTAAATATTAGGTTACCTCCCAACAAGTGCTAAGTTTACCATCTTCAGCCAGACACAATGCAGCTCACTATCCTGTGTCGAATATTGGATTGACAAATTCTAATGATTTTGGATTGCGAATCCTAGAAAGTTGATTTATAATCCTATTATTGATATATTCATTGTTAATTAGGGGAACATAATTTGTGATCCCATTCTCAGACCCATGTTTATTAAGAATTTCTCCTATTTATTTTTCTAAGATGCTTATGAATGGAGTTTTTGTATTAGGAGTTAAGTTTGATTCAATGGATGCTGGAATGGTGACAAAAGATGGTTTTAATTTTGGAGGTAAATTAATATGACCTTGCTTAAATAACTCCGTTAACTCTTCATTATATGCCTCTTGACTTTTGTAAAAAGAACCGGCTTCTAGGGTTAAGGAGAATAGGACATTAGGTTTATAAGTCTCGGATAAATCATCTATTCTCTTTTTTCTTATGTCTATCTCATTTAAACTGGAACCAGCATCAATACTAGTTTCAAGCTTAGATTCTTCTATATGGTTAGTCTCAGTACTAACTTGTTCCTCTAAATTTTTATGTTGGCTAGCATCAAAACTAGCCTCTCTCACCCGATCTTAGTATGGGTCCATAAGAATCCTATAGCTTTTAAATTCAGAAATTACTTTGGCATTTTTAAGTTGGGGATTCTTAAGTGAGATATTAAATTGATAACTTGATCCAAATGGTTGATGGATATTAGGTGGATTGTTTGAAATTGGTAGGCTCGATAGTTGATCTAGTTCTCTCCTCGTGTTAGACTCAGCTGGTTGTCCAATTGAGCTTCTAGCCTGGCGATAGATTGCTATTGAGTCAAAATCAATTGTTGAAGTTGATTAAATCTATCGTCAGCTAGATTGATCTGTTGAGGAGGTGGGTATGAGGGCTGGTTGTTATATGATGGCTGGATAAATTGACTAGGCTGACCATTATTATAGGCATAGTTTTGATATTAAGGCCTATTTTGATAGTTTTAGATATGTGAAATTTGGGTCTGAGCCTGAGTCTATTAGGATGTCCAAGAAAAATTATGGTGGTTGCTCCAATCTAGATTATATGAATTTAAAAATGAATCATTAATCAAGTTGGAGTAACCTTGAGCAGCTTGAACTTGTTCTTAGATAAAATGTAAAAACTGTGCAGCAATAGGACATTCATTCACATAATGCATTGGGCTAGCATAAATAGAATAAAACTCCTGATAATTAAAAGATGATGTAAATTGCATAGGAGATTGTTGACCTAGGGTTAGGAGTTGATCTAATTTTTGGGCAAGAAGGTTAATTTTATCTAATTTTTGGACTATTAGATTTAGCTTAGCCATTTGATTATCAGGTTTAATGTGAATCGACCATTCAATTAAGTTCAACTAAATCAAAAAAAGTAATTTTCTATCATGCATGTATTAGTGTAACCCTAATGTATGGTTCAAAATTTTTTAGATTTTTTTAGAATTATATATATATTTTTTTATTATTTTATTATATTATTATATTTTTATTATTTTAAAAATTTATTTTATTAAATTATTTTAATTATTAATTTTAATTTAGTTTAATTTGATTTAATTATTATTTTTAATAATTTTTTAGTTAGTTTAATTTAATTTAATTTTTATTTTATTTTATTTTATTTTTGAAGAAGAAAAAAATAAAAGTTCTAAAGAAAAGGTCCTAAAGAGTCCTAGAATTAAGAAGAGAGAGAAGAATTAGGTTTAATTAGGTTTGATGTTGGTTAGCAATCAAGTTGGTCAATCAATCCTGACTAATGGTTATCCTAGATCTAGACAGCTCCTAACTGCAAAGGTCACCTTCAAGCCCTCGAAGTATAGGATCGGCCAATCAAATGATCAGATAAGTGTAAGGTCGGTGGGAGTCCCTCCATTGCTTGCCTTAGACACTAATTGTGCTTGGCCAGATAAGCTAATGGAACCAATTAGAAACCACTTTCCTTCAGTCCCAATCGTCCTTGAACCACTTTCCTAGATACCAGTCAAATTGACTAACCCTAACTTGGTTCAACTCGTAGGATTTCTTATCCTATTGAGCTCAAGCTCTTAGGGCTGATGTCTAATTGATTTTAAAATTAAAGGCTTAGGTCAATGAAGGATGCTGGTTGGTTTTTTATGGGCCAAGGAAGGGTGATCAAATCCCCATCTTATCTTGATTAATTGGGTGTTGCCCTTAATTTGATTTAATGATGCATATGCACAATCACTTTCAATAAGGGATTCTATGCAATTACAGTAGATGCATGAAATTGATTAAACTTAAGAGCCTACCTTGTCTCGAGCGATCAACCAAATAAAATAAAAATAAAACTAATATGATGCATGCTCTAAATAGTTAGAATTTTTAATCTTGACATGAAATTTTTAATTAGATTTAAGTAGATATATATATATTTTAAAATTTTAATTTAAAAATAAATAAATAAATAAATAAATAAATAAATAAATAAATAAATAAAAGATTAGAATTAGGATTGATCTCACCAAGCAAAACTAAACGATTTATTCCTTGCCCTGGTTCTTTTTGTTCTTTAACCTCTTTTTCTGCAAAATAAATAAATAAAAAGTTAGTAAGCAATATTTAAGAAAAATATTTATAATTAATTTATAAAAAAATTAAAAAAATTAGAAAAAGTAGTATCTATTTCTTTTTCGATAATGGTGCCAAAAACTTGGTGCATTTATCGAAATTATTTTTAATTTATTTAAAATAAATTAAAAAAATTAAAATCAAAAATCAAAAATAATCTCTGACAATGATGTCAAAAATTTGATAAGAGCGCGATGTCGTTGTTAAGACACTGTGTTTATCAGTTTAATTTGACTTCTAAAATAATTCTAAATTCGTAGATAGCAGTGGGTCGAGTCGAATCCACAAGAAAGATAGTATTTTTAGATTTAAAATCTTTGATTTTTTTAAAAAAAGAAAAAAATTTGAAAATAGAATTTGAAGTTGAAAATTAAAATTTAAAATTGCAAAGTGAAAATTAAATTATGCAGAAAAGTAAACTTGGTACTAAGATTTACTAATTAGATCTTAGCATCTACTTGCAGTAAAATAAAGAACAATAATTAAAGTATAGAAATTAAATTACAATAAAAATAAAAAGCTAAAATCAAAGTGCAAAAAATAAAATTTATATTAGTTAAAATTTTAAAATTTAAATATATAAAATTTAAAAAGAAAAAAATAAAATAAAATAAAATAGCTTGATCTTTGATCTTGGATCGGCATTGGTGGAAAGATGGTGTAGAAGCCCAGCTTTTTCTCTCGGCACCAGTTGCCTCGAAGTAGCCATTAACCCTTAGCCTAGCTTTACCCTATACCAAAGCTTCATCTTGACTAGAGATATTGATTTCAAAGGTCTGGGGTCCTTTTTATAAAGCTAGGAGGACTGAAGAGTTTTCTTCTAGGCAATGTGGGACTAAGGAGCTCTTTGATCATCAAAATATGAAGAAATTTGAGTAAAAATTAGATTAAAAGGAGTTTTGGTTGAATTTTGCTGCTCTGGATGAAATCTAATTGTTCAATAAAAATCCAACAAACCAAAAATCATCAAAATTGGATGTGTATCGGCCTAGATTAGGTCAGATTAAATTCTAGCCATCCGATTAAGTTAATCAGGAGAGAATCTGGCCATCGGTTTGAGTTCTGGATATTTTAACCAAGTCAAAAGCTTTTTGGATCGTTGGATCTTCACCGATTGGTTTTCTGGCCATCGGATCATGCCAGATCGCTGATGGAATTCGAATCAAATCTGAAAATGACCACCACCATCCCATCTTGACTGCAATCAATCGGATCCATCCTATCGCTCCTTTACTATTCCCATGGACCGCGTGGACTAGCTGTACCATACACTGCAACCAATCAGTGCCTCCTATCATTGAGTGAAAAGTCAAAAATGCTCTGTGAGCCATGATAGATCTTTTGTGAACCCTTTAAGGGTCTAGGTCCACCATGTGTCGCTTTGTGATTCACTGATTTTTGTTGAGCTGGCGGTCCACGCTTGGAACGTGGATCAGCTGACGACTTTTGCAGCTTCATCGGCTTGGCTTGGCACATTTGGACACGTTAGCTTCGTCAGCTTGGTGGCTTCGCTTGCAGAGCCGACTGAGCTGTTTTCCTTTTATTATTATTATTTTTTATCTTTAGAAATTCATATCTTTTATGTTTTAGCTCCGTTTTGCTTCAAACTTATTTTGTTATGATCAAAAAAATAAGCTCTTTCTATTGATGATAAAATTTTATTTTTTTACTTTTATTATTTTTTAATTATTTTTTTAATTAATAAAAATATTAATTTCTCAAAAATTATATATAAATTGATCATTAATTTTTAAAAATTAATATAAATTAATTAATAAATTAATATTTTTATCGATAAATTTATGATATTTATCATGGACCTAAATTTTTCATCTCAAATTCAGATGATAATGCTCTTTTCAATTTTTTCACAGCATCCATGCTTCTACTGGCTATGAGCATATCATCTACATACAATAATAGGTATAGGGCATCCTCCTCATCTACATTCTTAATGTAGACACAATAATCATGTTCACATTTGCTGAAACCCAGGCTCAAGACAAAGCTATCAAACCTTCGATACCACTGACGAGGGGATTGTTTTAAGCCATACAAAGACTTCTTGAGTAAACACATCTTTTCTTCCTGTCCCATCTCCATGAAACCATCTGACTGCTTCATATAGATTCTTTCCTCCAAAGTCTCATGAAGGAAGGCCGTCTTCACGTCCATCTATTCCAATTCTATATTATGTTGTGCCACTAGTGACAGCAAAACTTGAATAGATGTATGACACACTATAGAAAAGAAAATTTCTATGTAGTCAATCCCTTCCTTTTATGAGTATCCCTTTGCTACCAGCCTTGCTTTGAATCTGACTCCACCTTGTTCTGAAGGTGCTTCTTTCTTTGTGAACACCCACTTTGAGCCAATAGGTCGAGCACCCTCTGGAAGATCCACCAACTGTCATGTCTGATTCTTCTCAAGTGATTTCATCTCCTCCATCATGGCCTGCATTCATGAATCATGATCCTCACTCTCCATGGCTTTTGCATAATTCTCTGGATCTCCATTAACAATGATGAGTGCATAGAAGATAACCTCATCAATCCATATCTGATCGATCTCCTAATAGTACGTTGGGGCTTGTACAAAGCCACTCCCACTAGCACATCTTTGTCTGATGTCTGTGGCTGCTCCTGCATATCTATTTGAACTGCCGGCCCTCCATACTGATTTTCAATCTGAGATAATACTTTTCTGCCCAGCTCCACCTCAACAGGAATACTCCTGTAAGTGGATGTAACCTGCATGCCATATTTCTCTGACTGGCCACCACTGTTCACCTTTATTTTTCCAGTTTCATCTATCCCAGACCTCCTTAAGAGGCTCTTCTCATCAAAGATAATATCCCTACTGATCACTGACTTCTATGCCTGAGAGTCCGATAGCAGGTATCCCTTGACTTCTTGTGGATACCCTATGAATGTCATCTTTTGAGATTTCAGATCCAATTTGCTCCTCTCGGTTGCCTCCACATGTGCATAGGCTGTGCAACCGAAGACTTTCAGGTGGCCAAGCTCCACCTTCTTTCCACTCCAGACCTTTTCTGGAATGCCTCCATTCATCTTATAATGAGGGAACCTATTCACAAGAAAATAAGAAAATGTTAGAGCATCACCCCAAAAGGACTTTGGGAGTGATGTCTGTAGCCTCAAACTCCGTGCCTTCTCGGTCAATGTTTGGTTCATCCTCTCCACGACACCATTCTGCTGGAAAGTCATCCTCATCGTATAATGGGTTTGATGCCATTTTTCTCACAGTACCTCCTGAACTCCAGACTAGTATACTCCCATCATTGTCTGATCTCAGACACTTTACTTATCTCCCTGACTTCTCTACTTTAGCTCTCCAGGCTCTAAACAAGGCAAATTCCTTTGATTTTTTCCTGATCAGATAAATCCATACCTTCTTTGAGAAATCATCAGTGAAAGTAACAAAGTATTTTACCCCACCTCTACTAGCTGATACAGGAGCTGGTCCCCATATATCCGAGTGCACTAAATCCAGCACTTCCTCACTGCGTTTGGTACTTCTGGCAAACTTTATCCTATGCTATTGGCCAAAGATATATGGCTCATAAAGATCTGTGTCCTCCTTCTTTAGGATTGGGATCATACCTCTTCTGCTTAGTTCTATGAGCCCACAATCACTTATATGATCAATCTGATAGTACCATAGTCGATATAAAATCTGCTCCTCCTGTGCCACTGCTAGCACCTTTGCACTATCATTTACCACTGAGCCTTCCATTCTATAAAGATTGTTGCTCAGTCATCTACCTCTCATCACCACCAAAGCTCTCTTAAAAAATTTCAGACATCCACTCCCAGCCTGGCTACTAAAAGCATAACTCTACTCCTCCAAGTAGCCCAAAGAAATCAAATTCATTTTCAACTCTGGTACATGCTTGACATTTGATAATGTATAAATGATCCCGTTGTATATCCTCATTCTGATAGAGCCAATTTTAGCTACTTTGCATGGATGATTATCTCCAAGACTGACACTTCCACCATTGGCATTCTGGTAGATAGCAAACCACTCTCGATGAGAAGTATAGTGGTGCAAGCATGCTGAATCTAATATCCACATAGTATCGCACTCTATGGATCCATTTGATACAACTAGCAGGTCTTCTTCACTGCTCACAGAAGCTATGTCATCTCTCTTGCTGGCCTTCCCTTTTTCTGATCTCAAAAGAGGACAATCTCTCCTCAAGGTGTCCAGGCTGATGACATTTATAACATTTCAATGTAATCTTCCTCTGATCGCAAGACTTTGACCTACCCTTGGATTTTCCTCTTATCTTCTTCTTTGATCTTCCCTGTCTTTTGTTCACAACCAAGATCTCAGACTTAGGGTCTCCCTTGTAGATCTTCTCCTTTCGCTCATTTGATCTGAGCACACCAACAACCTCATTAGTTTAGGGTCTCCTTCCCATATACTAGGGTTGTTATGAGTCGATCAGACGAACTTAGGAGAGAACATAATAGCAGCAATGCCCGATCCTCCTTGTCGAACTTCACATCCAAACTCATCACCTCAGAATACACCTGATTGAACCTTTAGATATGTGCAATAAGATCTCCGCCTTCGGGCATCCACAGACTATACAGCTATTTCTTCAACCACAGCTTGTTCGTCATGTTCTTCCCTATGTATGTGTTCTCCAGTCTCTCCCAGAGCTCCTTTGCCGTAGTTTTTGTGCAAACCTCGAGCAAAACCTGATCGACCAAGCACATCCAAATTATGCTAAAAGTAATTTCCTCCAGCTCTTCTCAATCCTCAGCACTGATTTTTTTTGGCCTTTCTTCTGTTAAGACCTTGTAGATTCTTTGCTGAACCAACAAGTCCTTTACTCTTTGCTACCATAGGGTAAAGTTTTTCTTGCCATCGAACTTCTCAAAATCCACCTTAAATCCACTTGATTCCATGACTTCAAATAAGTCAAGAATAGATCCCTAACATTCTTCATGATCACACCCCAATAAAACTATCCTTCATAGAAGATCTAACTAGCCCTAGATCCTCTTTTCAAACTTCTGTATCATTGTTTCTTCATGTAAACAATCTCCACCTCAATCTAGAGACAACCATGAAGCAAACTAAAAATTTTAAGATAAAATCTAGTGCAATAGATCCTGGATATAGTAAATCCTATGTGTCTTCCTTTCTTCCATGCAACACCGCTCTGATACCAAATATTGGAAATATGCACTCTTCCCACATGGATCGACATGGATGTTAGTGATTAGCCAAATAATAAAGAAGTACTTCTTAGAGATCTCCATGAAAGCACGATCAAATAAATCAAGAAATAGAGAAGAAGAAAAGAAGAGATTTTCGAAAGAAAAGAGCTTTTATTCAATATATTTCAGCACACTTACAATCTTGACCTATTTTTAGTATATATACTTTACAAAGGGTCAAGCCCAAGCTCATAGAAAAACTCTCCAAATCTGAACAATCCACGTACACAAAATAATAACCCACAGAAATTGAGTCGATCCAGTTTTAGACTGAGCTGGCTAATCTGTGACTAGGTCGGCTCAGTCTGGGCTGGCTAACCTATGATTAGGTTGGCTCAGTCTGGGACTGAGCCGACCCAATTGTGTACCATGCTAATAGCCCAAAAATACTGCTTTTTATCTAAATTTTTCTCTGAGACCTAGCCGAACTAGTCTTGGACTGAGCCAATCTAGTCCTGGACTAAGCCAACTCAATCTCAGAGTGAGCCGACCCAGTTTCTAAATTTTACTATTGAGACTGATTCTTCTTCCAGCTTGCTCCTATCTTCCCATGATCTATTTTCTCATGTTTTCAAGACTTAGGAGTGCCACTTTTGAGCTCACACCAGGTATAGTCATGTTAATGGTTGAACCTAATCGAATCCTTATAAGGAAGGCCCTAGCCTATTAATTAGGTTTATGGGGTAAAATTAAATTACTAAAAGTTGTTTAAAAAAAATAATTGATTATGAACCTACCCTTAGATGTACATAGGTTGACCAACCATAGTTGGACTTGTGTGCAGTCTATGTGGATTCTAGTACCTACTAAAAAATTAAAATAATTTTCTAAATTGAAAGTAGAGGCTACCAGTTCAAATAAAATAGAAGAAGAATCTTAAGACTAAAGTCCAAGTCTATAGGCTTAAAATAATTCATATACATTAGATCTATGTTCTCTTTTCTCAAATAATAAGGCTAAATCCTAATTGCTCCTATCACGGTTAGACAGTGATGACTTATGGGATCCAACTTCGATAATTAGTATCGAAAGTTGAATTTATTTCAGTAGTATGAATGAATTCGTATTGGGACTTCTTAGTCTAGTCAAAATAATTAGTCCAATATTGATTCAAATCAAGCATAGTGCTTCAACTATTAGAAGCAGGATCATAGGAAGAAGAATTGTCTTGTTTTCCTTGACCATAATAAGCTGAACAAGAGAAAGAAGTAAGAGTTGCTTATCAAGAGTGTTATATGATAATTTCTTAAAATTTTTTTATATGTAATTCTACTACCTGGGTATGGGATATTGGTAATCCTATGCAATTTGTTGCAAGAATTTTAGGTAAGTGGAATGTTTGAAAATGGTGAGAAATACCTAAACATTTGGGACGGAAGTTTCATTCCAATCCTAGCTTTAGAAATTATCAAGTTTATTTTCAAAAGATGTCATTTTGAGTGATTGTTACTATTGTCCATCGTTTATAATAAATATGATCTCTGTTGGCCTTTTAATCAAAGATGGTTATCATTTATCAATAAAGAAAATTATTATGATATTATTATAAATAATATTACAATAATACATGGATAATAAAGAAATGATATTTAACATTTACACAGCCTGTTAACTATAATCTACATATTTAATAAACACCCAAGCTAGATTATGTCATGCATGTCTATCTTTGGCATTATAGGCTTAGTCATCTTGACAAGAATAGGATAAATAGGTTAGCTTAAGAGAAAAACCTTGACATCAATGATTGTGAATCATTGATAGCTTGTGAGTCTTATTTTCTTAGGAAGATGACAAAGTCACCTTTTACTGGAAAAGGTGAAGGAGCCGATAAAGTTCTAAATCTCACACATAGTGATGTATGTGGACCTATGAACCTAAGTGCTAAAGAAAGGTATCAATATTTCATTATAGATAACCTATCCGGGTATGGGTAAGTTTGGCCTGAATCATTTGAAATGTTCAAATGATTCAATAATGAAATAAAAAATAAACTGAAAAAGATATTAGAACTCATCGATCAGATTGAGGAAGTGAATACTTTTCTACTAAGTTTATGACATATCTAGGAGAGAATAGGATTTTCTCTCAATGGATTTTTTTTTGGAACATAGTGTATCTGAAAGAAGAAATTAAACTTTGTTGGACGTGGTTCGATCTACGATAGGGTTCACTTGTCTACCTATTTCAAAGTTGTGCTCTTGTGACTACTAGTTTTACTTTAAAAATATATCAAGTAAATCTATTGTAAAGACTCCATATAGGATATGGGTTAGGCGTAGACGTAGACTCTCTCACCTTCGGATTTGGGGTTGATCGGCCTATGTCATAGGTTTGCACATAGATAAACTTAGATCCTGGTCCAATAGGTATTTAAGGGTGATTAACTCTACTATGCTAAAGAATATAAGATGTTCATCAGCAGTAGGATATTTTTTTGAAAAGAAGTTTCTTAGAGAAGGAATTAATGCCTATCAAGTTGAACTTGGAGAAGTTTGACTGGTAGAAAATGAACCAACACAATCTAGTAAACCTACAAAATTTGATTTGATCAGATCAAACTTAGAGCCCATTAAAGTGGCACCTTTAAGGAGATCTGGTAGAGTACCGTATTGGCTGGATAAATACTTCAATATCTTAGTTTGGGATGGCAATCCTATTGAGCTCAATGAAAATAATAAGAATCCGATTATCTATAGGGATGCAATGCAGTGGTCTGACTCTAAAAAGTGGCTTAGAGCGATATAATCCAAATTAAAGTTCATGAAAATCAATAGTATGTGGATACTAGTTGGTTCACCTGAAGGGATAATATCCATTAGGTATGAATGAATTTTTAAAAATATCAGAGTAGCGCAGACGAGAAGGTAAGGACCTATAAAGCCCGTCTGACTAATTCTCAGAGTTTGAACATACATTTTGAATATATATCTTTATTATGAACAAAGACAAATCCTGCATTTATAATTGAGTAAACTATTCTATAGTGTTATTTCTTATATTGTCTGTGGATGAAATTTTCTTAATCAGAAATGACATTCCCACATTGCAAGGAATAAAAGTTTGACTATCATCTAATTTCTACATGTTCAAAATCAGATATGGTATATTCACTAAAAGTAGTGAGTAGATACTAATTTAATCCAAGTGTGAACTACTGAAAGATTGTATAGACAATCTTTAAGTATTTAAAAAATACTAAAGTCCAGTGACTCAAATATAGAAATACTAACTTAAAACATATAGATGTTTTGATTTTAGTCAGATCAAGATGACAATAAGAGAATGTCAGATCATATCCTAATTGTAGGAGCAATCTGCTGGAAAAGTTTCAAGCAGAATATTATAGCCTATTCAGTTAGTGATGTAGAGTACATCGTAGCATATGATGCTACCATGTAAGCTATGTAGTTGCTGAGGTTTATTAGCAGATTGGAAGTGGCATCCTTCATCGATGGTCCAATCCTATCATAGCACTAGAGCCATAGCTCAGGCTAAAGAACAGAAAGACTAGCATATTCTGCATCGCTATCATCTTTGATTTTAGATTAAGGTGATATCGATCTTTGAAAGATCGATGAAAAAGGAGAACTTAATCGACCCATCTCCTAAGGCCTCAAAACTAAGGAGTTCTATGAACTTAAGTGAAAGATAGGATATTTGATATCATTCTGATTGACTTTAGTCCAAGTAAAAGTTGTTAGAAAATATGTTCTAAAACTAATTATCTAAGTGGTAGATGATTGAAATTAGTATATGAATTATCTAATAATAATAGTTATTTAGCTAGTTCATCAGAGAAGTTCTATCTTTCTTAAATAAACTCCTAAATTATGATGAAATCCTTAGAACCACAATCAATTGGTAAAGAAGGATTTATCGGATGGTTCTTAAATTATTCACGACCAAATGATAAGTTATTAACAAAGATGATAACTTATCGAGTGTAGGTCGCTGTATGTCATATGCGTTGTTTATCCTCATAACCAAGTGATGTGGAGATACTGGTATGGCATGCAGGTGAGATGTAGGAGTACATCTGCACTGAACATGATCAATGTAGCACTCTACTATCAAGAGTAGCTAGCTAAGACCAATGGGTATAAGTGTTCCTCCGATCTGAGATCACCATGGTGACTTGCAAACAACTCACTATACTTTGATGTCGGACTGTCTATATTTCTAATATAAGTTTGAAAGGTTTTTAGGTATAGTCAAGTACTTATGAAGTCAGTGTGTGAGTCAAAATAAAATTGACCACTCTTAATTAGCTTTAAAAAGAAAATGTCTTGCTGTGTTTCAATTTAGCAAAACCTAGGCCTGGATAATCCTCATGAGGAGTCATGGAATTTGCAAAATTTTGAAACATAATAGAGATGACTTGTATGAGTGATGACAGCTTCCTCAAAGTTATCTTGAGCATTATTAGTCAATGGGATGAATTATATGATAACCATGGGTCAGGATTCTAAGAATGTTGCTTTGCATACATTCGACCTATCTGGATGTCGAAAACTATTGCTAGATAGTTACTTCGATTGATATAGAAATTCATTTCTATGCTACTGACATAAGTTTAAACCTATGGGGTCACACATATTAAAGGTTGTAACCTAATCAGATGGTTAATGGATGATTGAGAATCATTCTAAGGTCAAACATTCAATGCGATTGATGTTTGACCTAATGCAAGTATTGTAGGAGGATCGATTAGCAATTAGATTGCTAATTGACTCAATTTGATTGACCAATTAGGTTGAGATCAAGTCTAATTGAATTAGATTTAATTATAATTAATTTGGACTTAATTAGATTAAATTTAATTGGTTTATTGGATAAGTCAATTGCAAGAAAAAAATAATTCCTAGTTGGACTAGGATTTGAGTGCACCAATTTCTAATTAAGTTTGGATTTAAATTAGATTTAAATATGATTTAAACCAAAATTAATTGAATTTCTAGTTAGACTAGGATCACCATAATTAAGCTTGCACTAATCCTATTTTAATTGGGTTCAAAATTATTTTGACCTAGTCAAATAGGCGAAGTTCCAGTTGGACCGGGACTCTCTCACTTCCCTTGCACCAAGATAGAAAAACCCATGCCATATTTTTTCATTATTGGCATGAGATTTCTTATGCCAATGAGAGGTGTCCATGCCCCACATTAGATGGTTTTGGAGAATTTTGTATTTGGAATCTTGTTTGAATTGTTCAAACATGGCAAGATGAAATAGAGTCCCATGAAACCAAAATTCCTTCCCCTCTATTACACCAAATTTTTCTCCATGCCATATTATTTCTTTTTGTTGTCCTTTGTCCTGGTGTGTGTGTTATTCCCTGATCTTCATGTAGAAAAAATAGGGGGAGGGGTATCCATGAGTTGGATGCCCCATTACTTCCATGTTTGACTAGGTCATTTGACCTAGTCTTCCCTATTTTTGTGGTGCCTCCTATTAGATAGGAGAATCCATCAAAACCCCATGAGATTCCATGATAGAAATAGAAGAAAAAAGGGAGAAAGGCATGATGGTTGTGGGTGCCAACAATCATGGAGGAAAACCTTTCTTTTCGGCATCAAATGTTGATGTCTTGATGAAGACAAAGGTAAGAGAAGATTGTCTTCTCTTATTTTTTTTTAAGTATTTTTCTCTTATTCTTTTATGTATTTTTATATGATAAATCTAAGAGAGAGAGAGGAAGAGGGTGTGGGGATGAATGCTCCAAGGAGTTGGGGCATAGAGGTTTTTTTTGGACATGATTTGATCATGTCCTGATGTGAGAAGAAGAAGAGAAGAAAGTCTTCTCTTAGGATTTTCTTTGAAAGCCCTTCTTCTCTATTTTTGTATGACTTTTTCTATGAGAAAAATCAAAGAGGAAGAGATTTGGATGTATGGAAAATACTAAAGGAGAAGGTCTCCTCTTATCCTAGTATGAAGGCTGATTCAGGACATCAATGGTTGATGTCTTGAAAAGAAAAGATGTGTCTTCTCTTAGGATCTTTTCTTAGCCCTTTTGTTTTCTGATACTTGGAAGATCCAAGGATTGGATTTCTTCCTTATTTCTCATCTTATTCTTTATCTCTTGGAGTGTCCAAGAGATTAGAAGAATAATGTTTAGATTAACCATCAGGAGGGATCCGCGAGAAGCTAGCACTTCGAGCAGATCTTTGTTCGATGGACCTTCGATTTGTGTTGCAGCCTCGTATGGATTTTCTGTAGAGGCCAGACATGTATGTGGCTCCAAAGGCTAGAACGAAAATCAACCACAGAGTTCTTGATCCATACGAAGGTAAGAGATTTAATCTCTTCTCTCACCTAGATGCGATCTAAGGTTTAGATCTAGAATTATTCTAGATCTAGGATATTGATTTGATCAATACCAAAATATTTATTTTCAGATTTAAAAATGCATTATGATATGTTATAGGTCCTAGATGTAGGGTTTAGTAATTAGATTACATGCTTTTGTAGATTAAATAGTTTAATCTATATCTTCCATTGTGTTTTATTTCAAAAATAATTTGAAATTGAAGCATGAAACCCTGCATATTTTTCATCAGTGATCATGAAAAATTAGGATCTTGAGTTATAAGTGGTTGCATAGGAATTATTGTTTGGTCTTCGATATGCTACATTAACCTATGCAAACTCATTTTCTATTGACTTTATTAGGAAGGGACATTCCTCTATGACATGGTCTAGTGCACTGCAGCCGTTGCACATAGGTACAGACACTTAGTTTATATTCGCTAGTCTCTGTAATTCTAAGGTCTCTAATCTTTGTTGTAAAGCGGCAATTTTGACTTCTGCAGTTAGAGTTGTTGGGACTTGGTGTATACTACCCCTTGCTGGCATAGATTTCTTAGTTGCCTCCCACTGTAGACTCTTTTTTGCTAGTCCTCTAAAAATTGCCAGGCCTCATTAGGTTCCATGTGTATAAATTAGCCCTGGCACATTGATTCTAGCATAGTCCTAGAACTTGGGTCAAGACCTTCATAAATGATTTGGCATAGCCTCCATGTTTCTATTCCATGGTGTGGACATTGACTCAAAAGGTTCTTAAATCAATCCAAACAATTCTAGAAAGACTCTCTACCTAATTGATAAAATTGATTAATTTCATTTCTTAACTTGACTTTTTTGTGATATGAGAAGAACTTCCTCAAGAATATTTTTACAAAGCCATCCCATGTTGTGATCGACTGGTTGGGTAGACCATATAGCCATTTTTTTATATTTTTTTTGCGGGCAAAATTAATCAGCCTAAGTTTAATAACATCTTCTGAGAGTTGGTTATCCTCATAGTATCACATACTTTTTCAAATTCTCTAATGAAAATATATGCATCCTCAATCCCGGTGAATTTAGGGAGCATGGTGATGATTTGGGGTTTAATTTCAAAATTGGTTGCATTAGTCTGAGGTAATCAGATACAAGATGGTTGAGCTGACCCAATTGGATAGCAGAAGTCTTTTAGGATTTGATGTTCTTGATCTGTCACACTTATTGTGGACTAAACAATTTCTTAGATTAGGATAGGGTTTAGATCTATTCTTACTAACTGACCAGATTTTCTTTTCTAAGTTGCTATTTTATAATTTAATTTTAATTTAATTTAATTTTTTTAAAAAATTAGAGAGATGAGAGAAAAGAAAAAAGAGCGTTCTAAAGATGAGTCCTAAGGAGTACTAAATCTAGAGATGAAAGAGAGAAGAGTGCTTTAATTAGGTTTAAATTTGGTATTAATTATAATCAACTTAAGCAAGCATGATCTCTCTATCCTAGAGTTTATCTAGATCTAGATAGCTCCTAATAGTTCTAAGATCACCTTCGAGCACTTCAAGCCCAAAATTGGCTAACTGACTTGGCTAGGTAAGCGTAAGATGTGAGAGGTTCCCTGCTTATTGCTTTTCTTAGATACCAACTGAGTTGGCTAGATCAGACAATAGAACCAATTGGAAACCATCTTTTTTAAACCACTTGCCTTAGACATTGCATAATTATCCAATTCAAACTTGATCCAACTTCAGGGTTTTTTTTATCCTATTGAGCTCAAAGATCCTAGGGCCAACATCTAATTAATTTTAAATTAAGGTCTGGGTCAATGCAATATAAAGGTGAAGGAAAATTCTTATTTTCTAGACCAGATTCATTCAGATCTAATCGGATCAAGAGATATATTTCAAATTTTTTTTTTTTAATCTAGATCAAATCTAAAATATTTCAGATCTGATTCTTATTATTCTAATAATAAAAATAAAATCTAGATAAATTAAATCAAATTTAATTTACCTCGATGTAGGGTAATCCTATTATCCGTTGATGATCCTGTAAGCAGCGAAAGGTTCTGGATCTAGCCACGTAAGTGCCTGGCCTCTATCGATATCCACTCAGGTTGGATCTAAAGATCCTCTTCTTCTCTATCATGTCTCTAAAAATTAGATCTGAATCTGATTTGGAGGATCTTCAAAACTAACTTTTCGAAGATCAGCAGTCGTCCTATCCTTTGCAGCAGCGCAGCCTTCTTAGCTTTCTGATCGCCTTTCTCTTCGATCTGGATTGCACCAACTAAAATCCAAAACTACTTTTGGGTGTGGAGAGCAAGAGGGAGAAGATGGGCTTGGCATGGAGGAGGAAGGGAGAGAGGCAGCCTTGGGGCATGGGGAATTGTGTTCTCTCTTTGAGTTGGGCGCAGGGTCTTATTTATAGACTATGCGTGATCCAACTCTCTTCTTCTTCCAACCAATCACAACCCTTTGTGAAATCAGATCTAAATCTGATTGGTTGGGAATAGAGTCCCTGGATTCCTCCTTAGATGGTGCCTAAGACCAGTCAAAGTTGGATTCTTAGGAGGAACTCTAATTGGAATCCAAAAAGGAGAGGTGGAGTCCTTGTCCAACAAGGACTCCTAGGCGCCTCCTACTTGGGCTCACGCCACCCTTGGCGTGCGCCCTTCTCCTTGCCAGGTTCTGGCAGGGGGACAAGCCCCCACCAGCTCTCCAATAGGTGCATGACATGTGGTCAAAAGTCAAAGGGTCAATGGTCAAACGTTTGACCAGTCAAAGGTAGACTTTTGACCAAAGTCAAAGAACAAGAAATGGCAGGTGACCAAAAATGGCAGGTAATGTCTTACAAATAAGACAACCTATTCTGACTTGGACAACCTCCAGTCAGACCATATGAAGGCCTCTGATTGAGCACAAACTCCTTTGGCTCAGTCAGGACAACTTATTTATGATAGTAAAAGAAGAACGTTAGGTTCAATCGAGTGCTAGCACGATTTTCTTGAACCTAATTGAATCTCATTCAGATCAATTGAACTAGATCAGTTCAATTGATGATCACCAGATTCAAACCCTTGTTTGTGTGACCCAGTTAGGTTCAGTTCTGTATGGTAATGGGATATGTCATGATCTCTATCATCGACATCATCGAAACTCCTTTCGATGGATCAGAACTCTTCTGATTCGAACAGCTAGAATGATCGATCATCTAAATCATTCTAATTGCTCCCAAAATCCACCAGTGACACCTAGCAGTATATGGTGGCAACCCATCAGAGCTGAATGCGAACCTCTTGGTGCAGCTACCTGTGTGATTAAGTTCTTCTATCTTGAGCCCCGATCAGATTAGGGTTAAGGTGAACTCGTCAAACCCTAGTCTCTGTCATATGATGTAATCATTCGATTCGAGTCCAATGTGAAAATCTAAATAGAAACTCTTTCTATTATTTCACTCTGCCATGGCCATGGGCTTCTGGACTTGATTCTCATGATCATCATAGGGCTGCTCCTCTACCACCGAGGTAGATAGATTCCATCTTGATGCAATCCAGTTCCTACAATGAACATGCTATAGCCAACATACACCTCAGGGTTCCATATGGCTAGGAGACCGAGTAATGGTGTAGTCAAACTATAACACCCTCAAGGTGAACTGCCGATGCACCTCAGGTCAAAGAACCAGACACACTACTGCAGCATCGAGTCAGTCATTGACGAGAAGGTAGACTTCCTAATGACTACTCGAGGTGGTCACGCTCAGTGCCCTCGTTCTCTAACGAGTACCTGTACTCTCGCTCCGGTGTCTCCACACCGTAGACTCAAGACTCATCTACTAAAGAGAAGCGATTGTACACCAACCTTCCGGATCAATCACCATCCTCGTGATGATCCTATGGTCGGGAGCATGTTTATGAGTTAATAATGATTATTCATGTCTTAAATTTTCAACTCTTGAAAATATGAATTATCATTACCATTAACTCAAAGGATGTATCACAGACACTAAATACACATAGGTGTGATAGAAAATAACCCATTTTATTAATTATAGTCAAAATTATAATTTTGCCCCTAGAAGTGTATTACAAGTGTCAGCCAATTCTGGCTTCTAGGGCACATATATCTAACAATCTCCCACTTGTCCTAAAGCCAATTGGCTACAAGTCTAAGTCCCATCTTCTCAAGGTGGGCTTCGATCTTCTGCTGGCCCAACGGCTTTGTAAGTGGGTCTGCCACATTATCTATGGAGTTGACTCTCTTGACCTCGACGTAACCCTTCTCGAGGTAATCGCGGATGAGATGGTATCGCCGCTCAATGTGCTTGGATTTCTGGTGAGACCTCGGCTCCTTAGCAAGGGCTATGGCGCCATTGTTGTCGCAGTAAAGAGGAATGGCATCTGATGGCATTACTCCAATTTCTGCAGCAAACTTCTTGTACCAGAATGCTTCCTTTGCAGCCTCTGATGCAGCTATATATTCTGCTTCCATGGTGGAATCTGCTATCACAGTTTGCTTGAAACTCTTCCAGCTGACAGCACCACCATTGCACACAAACAGACTCCAGATGTCGACTTTCGATCATCTATATCGGACATGAAATCCGAGTCTGTGTATCCCTGGACTTGGAGTTCTCCGTTACCAAAGACCAACATCATATCCTTAGTTCTTCTCAAGTACTTAAGGATACATTTCACAGAAGTCCAGTGTTCTTCACCTGGATTTGACTGATATCTGCTTGTGACACTCACAGCATGGGCTATATCAGGTCGTGTACATAGCATGGCATACATGAGGCTCCCTATTGCAGAAGCATAAGGGATCTTGCTCATGCGTTCTATTTCCTCAGGTGTGCTAGGGCACATCTTCTTGGAAAGATGAATACCATGTCTGAAGGGTATTAATCCCCTCTTAGAGTTTTCCATACTAAACCTCTTTAGTACTTTCTCTATGTACATCTTCTGTGAAAGTCCTAGCATCCTATTCGGTCTATCCCTATAGACCTTAATTCCTAGAATAAAGGATGCTTCACCTAGGTCTTTCATGGAGAATTCCTTGGACAACCACATTTGACTGATGTCAACATGGGAATATCATTCCCAATAAGGAGGATGTCATCCACGTACAATACGAGGAAGACAACAGCGCTCCCACTGACCCTTTTTGAAAACACATGGTTCCTCTTCATTTTTGATGAAACCAAACTTTTTGATCACATCATTGAAACGAGTGTTCCAGCTCCGAGATGCTTGCTTAAGTCCATATATGGACCTTTGCAGCTTGCAAACCTTGTGATCAGTATCACTGGATGTGAAACCTAGCGGCTGTTCCATATAGATATCTTCCTCAAGATATCCATTTAAGGAATGCCGTTTTCACGTCCATTTGCCATATTTCATAATCGAAATAGGCTGCAACAGCAAGCAATGTGCGGATGGATTTTAGCATAGCTACTGGGAAAAGGTATCCTGATAGTCAATGCCTTCGCATTGACTATAACCTTTTGCCACTAGTCTAGCCTTGAATGTCTCCACATTCCCATCTGCACCAATCTTTCTCTTGAAGATCCATTTACACCCAATAGGTACTATACCTTCTGGTGGATCTACCAAGGTCCAGACTTGGTTTGAGTGCATCGAGTCAATTTCTGACTTGCATTGCCTCTAGCCATTTCTCGGAGTCGATATCTGATATCGCCTCGTTGTAGGTTTTGGGATCATCACCATGAGCACCATTACCTACGAGGAACATTTTCCTCTACTTCCTCTGAAATAATACCTAAGTATCTCTCAGGGGGATGGAAAACTCTTTCCGATCTACGAGGTGGAGGAGGTAGTGTTCTTATTGGCTCAACCTGATTTGGTTCCAATTGGTCCTTAGCTCGTTCTACTTGTGAGACTTTCTCATCAAGCTTGATCTGCTTTCCAATGCCGCTATCTTGAATAAACTATTTTTCAAGAAAGATGGCATGTCGACTCACAATCACATTGTGGTCTTCTGGAATGTAGAAATAGTATCCTAATGACTCTTTAGGATATCCTATGAATCGAGCTCTAAAGGACCTAAACTCTAACTTGTCCGCTTGTTGTCTTTTGACATGAGCCGGACAACCCCAAATTCTGAGATGACTCAGACTTGGTTTCTTACCATGCCATATCTCATACGGTGTGGTAGGAATGGTTTTAGAGGGAACCCTATTCAGTAGATAAATTGAAGTTAACAATGAGTGTCCCCAAAAAAAATCAGGGAGGTCTGTGAAGCTCATCATGGATCGAACCATATCCAATAGAGTCCGATTTCTCCATTCTGAAATCCGTTGAGTTGAGGTGTTCCTGGTGGAGTCCATTGAGAGACTATGCCATTTTCCTTGAGATAGTCTAGGAATTCCCGGCTAAGGTATTCACCTCCTCGATCTGATCGAAGAACCTTAATGGGTTTTTCAGTTTGTTTTTCTACTTCATGTCTGAATTCTTTGAACTTTTCAAAAGGCTTCAGACTTATGTCTCATAAGATACACATACCCATACCTAGACAGATCATCGGTAAAGGTAATGAAGTAGACAAAATTGCCTCTAGCCGGCACATCAAATGGGCCGCACACATCAGTATGTACTAGGGCAAGGAGATCTGTGGCCCTCTCCCCATGTCCAACAAAAGGGAGTTTAGTCATTTTGCCTTGAAGACAAGATTCACAAGTTGGATATGACTCGAAAGTCAATGGACTCAATAGCCCATTTTTCTCCAATTTGTTGATCCTATCTTCTGCTATATGACCTAATCTCAGGTGCCATAGATATCTATCGTTTGGACTATCCCTAGGTCGTTTGGCATTCACGTTTTGCTCGATAGTTAGAATAGGATACATCAATATGTAGCTGATAAAGACCATTAATAAGGAAAACCATTTGCAATTTTATTTCTTTCATAAAGAATGTTACAATGGTCCTTAAAGAAGGTAATCACATAAGCCTTCTTAGTGCTAAGCATGAAACAGAAATCAAATTCCTGCTAGCTGCAGGCACATAATAACAGTCTTTCAAAACTAAGTCTAAACCAGATGGTAATCGAAGAGGATATGTTCCCACGGCTACTGCAGCAACTCTTGCTCCATTTTCGATGCGTAGGATCATGTCTCCATCCCTCAGCCTCCTGCTATCCTCAAGACCCTGCATGGAAGTGCACAGATGAGCACTAGAACCAGAGTCAAGCACCCAACTGGATGCAGAAGAAACCGTAAGGTTAGACTCAATAACGAGCATACCTCCAGAAGGACCTTCCTTCTTGTTCTTCAGGGTGGCCAGGTAAGTAGGGCAGTTCCGCTTCCAAGTGGCCGTCGCTGTTGCAATGGAAATACTTTCCTTTGACATCGGCTTCTTCTTCGGCTCTGCCTTCTTCTTCTTTCCTCCTTCCACCTTTTGCTTTTTCACAGACTTCTTTTTCTTTTCATAAGACTTTCTTTTGGAAGAAGTCCATTCCATAGCAAGAACTGAGCCTTTAGAACCTTTCATAGAAAGCTCAGCGGTAACCAGCATGTTCATTAATTCGGCCAAGGAATTTTGAAGTTTATGCATATGGTAATTCATGATGAATTGCCCATATGCATCAGTCAAGGATTGCAGAATTAATATCATTCTGCAGATCCAAGTCCAACTTCACACCGAGCTTCTCAAGCTCTTCCAAGTCCTTGATCATCATCAGACAAGTGATCTTGGACTGACTGCCCATCATGCATCTTAGCCTTAAAAAGTCATTTCGTGACTTGATACTTGGCTGCGCGACTCTGTTCACCAAACATCTCTTGCAGGTGAGCCAACATTTGGCGAGCAGTCCCGATATCTTCATGTTGGCACTGGAGCTCATCAGACATCGAGCCCAACATGTAATATCTGGCCTTATTATCTTCGTCAATCCATTTTTCCAGAGATGCTCTCTGTTCAGTGGATGGACGGGCTGGTAAGGTGGGAGGGTCCTGTCCAAAACATGTGTTAACTTCTCGAACCCAAAATAATTTTGTAGTTCCTGAGCCAATCTTTATAATTAGGTCCAGTCAGTCTATGTGTGTGTCCAGGATACGTGCCTAATGGGTTGGACGCAGACATTTTTCTGTAGAGAGTCAAAGATTCTAGTTAGATACTGTAATTTTGACTTGACCAATTTATTTAGGGAAATTTTATTTTTAAACAAATTAGCTCCCACTATTTTCTCGGATCCCTACACTCCCTCTGTAGAGATGCAAAAATCTCCACGATTAATGATTTCTAGTGGGTGGTGCGGTCTCACCAACTGACTCATCACCTCACCTAACAGTTATTGGTGATGGGTTAGCCAATGAGTGAACAACTCTTGTTCAATGATTCTCTAATCATGGTGCACCCAAACTTGGTCTCTAATTCATGAATCTCACCATATCCGAAATATTGATCCACTCCTTAGTTAAGTCAGACCCACCATTTGCATAGACTGGATTCCTAATTGAGTCTCTCACCGTATCCAAAATATTGAGCCCAACTCATCCTCCAGCCCATAGCATCCAATGCCTAATAGACATGGTTGCATCTTCCCGGTGCAACTGAGCCACTGTATCCAGCCGAGAACAATCAACCCCGGAAGGGCCCGCACATCTACAATGGTGGAAGACCTCAGACTTAATCTTTTCTTAGGGAGAATTGATTTCAGGTCTCATTAAACTAGACTTGGCTTAGTCATAACAATTATGACTAACCTAGTGGCATGGGTTAGCTCGGATTATTGACCACCTCAGATCAGAACTGTGTCAACAGATATGGCCAGGTAAGTGAGACCGGTGGAAGGGAATATGCCATTAACTCGTACAAGAATGCATTCAGGTCGAGTAGCTTCCAATTAAAAACCAGTCGGTCGTCTGTGCCAAACTTACCTTAGACACCAAATTATTGAGTCAGAACCAATTGGGTTAGCCTACAATCCAGACTCTAACCTCTGAGCCTAATTAGGTCTTGCTTGATCGTGACTCGATCTTGACCCAGACTTAATCCTATTAGGCTGGTCAATTTAAGCATTGTTGATCCCATCTAACCAACTCTTGATTCGGTTTGATCAACCGCTTAGACCTAATTGAGCTACCCAAGCCCGAACCCAGTATTATGAATATGTCTTAGATCTGAAATTCTCAATTTTAGACCTAATTAATATTCCATAAACTTAATTCTTAATTAAGTTAGGGTTCATAAATAAAATATGCACAATAAATCCTAGGGTTTCAGGATCTAGGGTTTTGCAGAAAGTAAGTTTTGGGTTTCTGATTAAGGACGAACACGCAGCACCCCTACACATCATAAGAAACACCCCATCGAATGGGAAGAGAGGGCCTTTAAACCCTTCTTCGTTCTTATGACCGGACGGCCAAGAGGAACGCCTTAATCAGGAACATGTAATACTACAAAACAGTTATAGATCTATATCATATATCTCATATACAAATTTAGATCTAATCAATGGCATATTTTGCATACATCTCATGTATCATAATCATGCATGTTTTCAGATCTAAATTATCTCATAATAATCTAAAAAATTAGATTTAAATTGATCTAATCAAAATAAATTCTAATCTAGACAATTATGTAGAACTATTCTACAACTAGTCTAGACATGCATCAATCATATCTCATATGATATTTAAAATTAAATAATTTTATTTGCTATTTTTTCAGATGTTATTATAACACTTATAATATCAAAAAATAGTAAATAAATAGATCTAAAATATGATTTAATCAGATTAAATCAAAGACATGCAAGACTATTCTATAGAACTATTCTATTTTCTAGAACTAGTCATGCATATCTTCTAATCTTAGATCCAAATTCATTTAATTTTAATTTTTTTCTGATTTCAGATCTGATCACATCTCATGTGACATCTGAAATCACTTTATTTTTAATTAAAATAAATTTAAAATCAGATCTAAACAATTTTAGAACCATGGCTCTGATACCAGTTGAAGGGAAAATCCT
>QRFJ01001095.1:81514-140287 GCA_006176705.1 Cocos nucifera | reverse complement strand
GCTTGAACTCTTCAGCTGACAGCACCACCATTGCACACAACACAGACTCCCAGATGTCGACTTTCGATCATCTATATCGGACATGAAATCCGAGTCTGTGTATCCCTGGACTTGGAGTTCTCCGTTACCAAAGACCAACATCATATCCTTAGTTCTTCTTAAGTACTTAAGGATACATTTCACAGAAGTCCAGTGTTCTTCACCTGGATTTGACTGATATCTGCTTGTGACACTCACAGCATGGGCTATATCAGGTCGTGTACATAGCATGGCATACATGAGGCTCCCTATTGCAGAAGCATAAGGGATCTTGCTCATGCGTTCTATTTCCTCAGGTGTGCTGGGCACACATCTTCTTGGAAAGATGAATACCATGTCTGAAGGGTATTAATCCCCTCTTAGAGTTTTCCATACTAAACCTCTTTAGTACTTTCTCTATGTACATCTTCTGTGAAAGTCCTAGCATCCTATTCGGTCTATCCCTATAGACCTTAATTCCTAGAATAAAGGATGCTTCACCTAGGTCTTTCATGGAGAATTCCTTGGACAACCATATTTTGACTGTTGTCAACATGGGAATATCATTCCCAATAAGGAGGATGTCATCCACGTACAATACGAGGAAGACAACAGCGCTCCCACTGACCCTTTTGAAAACACATGGTTCCTCTTCATTTTTGATGAAACCAAACTTTTTGATCACATCATTGAAATGAGTGTTCCAGCTCCGAGATGCTTGCTTAAGTCCATATATGGACCTTTGCAGCTTGCAAACCTTGTGATCAGTATCACTGGATGTGAAACCTAGCGGCTGTTCCATATAGATATCTTCCTCAAGATATCCATTTCAAGAATGCCGTTTTCACGTCCATTTGCCATATTTCATAATCGAAATAGGCTGCAACGGCAAGCAATGTGCGGATGGATTTTAGCATAGCCACTGGAGAAAAGGTATCCTGATAGTCAATGCCTTCGCGTTGACTATAACCTTTTGCCACTAGTCTAGCCTTGAATGTCTCCACATTCCCATCTGCACCAATCTTTCTCTTGAAGATCCATTTACACCCAATAGGTACTATACCTTCTGGTGGATCTACCAAGGTCCAGACTTGGTTTGAGTGCATCGAGTCAATTTCTGACTGCATTGCCTCTAGCCATTTCTCGGAGTCGATATCTGATATCGCCTCATTGTAGGTTTTGGGATCATCACCATGAGCACCATTACCTATGAGGAACATTTTCTCTACTTCCTCTGAAATAATACCTAAGTATCTTTCAGGGGGATGGAAACTCTTTTCCGATCTACGAGGTGGAGGAGGTAGTGTTCTTATTGGCTCAACCTGATTTGGTTCCAATTGGTCCTTAGCTCGTTGTACTTGTGAGACTTTCTCATCAAGCTTAATCTGCTTTCCAATGCCGCTATCTTGAATAAACTATTTTTCAAGAAAGATGGCATGTCGACTCACAATCACATTGTGGTCTTCTGGAATGTAGAAATAGTATCCTAATGACTCTTTAGGATATCCTATGAATCGAGCTCTAAAGGACCTAAACTCTAACTTGTCCGCTTGTTGTCTTTTGACATGAGCCGGACAACCCCAAATTCTGAGATGACTCAGACTTGGTTTCTTACCGTGCCATATCTCATACGGTGTGGTAGGAACGGTTTTAGAGGGAACCCTATTCAGTAGATAAATTGAAGTTAACAATGAGTGTCCCCAAAGAAAATCAGGGAGGTCTGTGAAGCTCATCATGGATCGAACCATATCCAATAGAGTCCGATTTCTCCATTCTGAAACCCCGTTGAGTTGAGGTGTTCCTGGTGGAGTCCATTGAGAGACTATGCCATTTTCCTTGAGATAGTCTAGGAATTTCGGCTAAGGTATTCACCTCCTCGATCTGATCGAAGAACCTTAATGGGATTTTTCAGTTTGTTTTTCTACTTCATGTCTGAATTCTTTGAACTTTTCAAAAGCTTCAGACTTGTGTCTCATAAGATACACATACCCATACCTAGACAGATCATCGGTAAAGGTAATGAAGTAGACAAAATTGCCTCTAGCCGGCACATCAAATGGGCCGCACACATCAGTATGTACTAGGGCAAGGAGATCTGTGGCCCTCTCCCCATGTCCAACAAAAGGGAGTTTAGTCATTTTGCCTTGAAGACAAGATTCACAAGTTGGATATGACTCGAAAGTCAATGGACTCAATAGCCCATTTTTCTCCAATTTGTTGATCCTATCTTCTGCTATATGACCTAATCTCAGGTGCCATAGATATCTATCGTTTGGACTATCCCTAGGTCGTTTGGCATTCACGTTTTGCTCGATAGTTAGAATAGGTACATCAATATGTAGCTGATAAAGACCATTAATAAGAAAACCATTTGCAATTTTATTTCTTTCATAAAGAATGTTACAATGGTCCTTAAAGAAGGTAATCACATAGCCTTCTTAGTGCTAAGCATGAAACAGAAATCAAATTCCTGCTAGCTGCAGGCACATAATAACAGTCTTTCAAAACTAAGTCTAAACCAGATGGTAATCGAAGAGGGTATGTTTCCCACGGCTACTGCAGCAACTCTTGCTCCATTACCGATGCGTAGGATCATGTCTCCATCCCTCAGCCTCCTGCTATCCTCAAGACCCTGCATGGAAGTGCACAGATGAGCACTAGAACCAGAGTCAAGCACCCAACTGGATGCAGAAGAAACCGTAAGGTTAGACTCAATAACGAGCATACCTCCAGAAGGACCTTCCTTCTTGTTCTTCAGGGTGGCCAGGTAAGTAGGGCAGTTCCGCTTCCAATGGCCGTCGCTGTTGCAATGGAAACACTTTCCTTTGACATCGGCCTTTCTTCTTCGGCTCTGCCTTCTTCTTCTTTCCTCCTTCCACCTTTCTGCTTTTTCACAGACTTCTTTTTCTTTCCATAAGACTTTCTTTTGGAAGAAGTCCATTCCATAGCAAGAACTGAGCCTTTAGAACCTTTCATAGAAAGCTCAGCGGTAACCAGCATATTCATTAATTCGGCCAAGGAATTTTGAAGTTTATGCATGTGGTAATTCATGATGAATTGCCCATATGCATCAGTCAAGGATTGCAGAATAATATCATTCTGCAGATCCAAGTCTAACTTCACACCGAGCTTCTCAAGCTCTTCCATGTCCTTGATCATTCATCAGACAGTGATCTTGGACTGACTGCCCATCACGCATCTTAGCCTTAAAAAGTCATTTCGTGACTTGATATTTGGCTGCGCGACTCTGTTCACCAAACATCTCCTGCAGGTGAGCCAACATTTGGCGAGCAGTCCCGATATCTTCATGTTGGCGCTGGAGCTCATCAGACATCGAGCCCAACATGTAATATCTGGCCTTATTATCTTCGTCTATCCATTTTTTCAGAGACGCTCTCTGTTCAGTGGATGGACGGGCTGGTAAGGTGGGAGGGTCCTGGTCCAAAACATGGGTTAACTTCTCAAGAACCCAAAATAATTTTGTAGTTCCTGAGCCAATCTTTATAATTGGGTCCAGTCAGTCTATGTGTGTCCAGGATACGTGCCTAATGGGTTGGACGCAGACATTTTTCTGTAGAGAGTCAAAGATTCTAGTTAGATACTGTAATTATGACTTGACCAATTTATTTAGGAAATTTTATTTTTAAACAAATTAGCTTCCACTATTTTCTCGGATCCCTACACTCCCTCTGTAGAGATGCAAAAATCTCCATGATTAATGATTTCTAGTGGGTGGTGCGGTCTCACCAACTGACTCATCACCTCACCTAACAGTTATTGGTGATGGGTTAGCCAATGAGTGAACAACTCTTGTTCAATGATTCTCTAATCATGGTGCACCCAAACTTGGTCTCTAATTCATGAATCTCACCGTATCCGAAATATTGATCCACTCCTTAGTTAAGTCAGACCCACCATTTGCATAGACTGGATTCCTAATTGAGTCTCTCACCGTATCCAAAATATTGAGCCCAACTCATCCTCCAGCCCATAGCATCCAATGCCTAATAGACATGGTTGCATCTTTCCCGGTGCAACTGAGCCACTGTATCCAGCCGAGAACAATCAACCCCGGGAAGGGCCCGCACATCTACAATGGTGGAAGACCTCAGACTTAATCTTTTCTTAGGGAGAATTGATTCAGGTCTCATTAAACTAGACTTGTCATAGTCATAACAATTATGACTAACCTAGTGGCATGGGTTAGCTCGGATTATTGACCACCTCAGATCAGAACTGTGTCAACAGATATGGCCAGGTAAGTGAGATCGGTGGAAGGAATATGCCATTAACTCGTACAAGAATGCATTCAGGTCGAGTAGCTTCCAATTAAAAATCAGTCGGTCGTATGTGCCAAACTTACCTTAGACACCAAATTGTTGAGTCAGAACCAATTGGGTTAGCCTACAATCCAGACTCTAACCTCTGAGCCTAATTAGGTCTTGCTTGATCGTGACTCGATCTTGACCCAGACTTAATCCTATTAGGCTGGTCAATTTAAGCATTGTTGATCCCATCTAACCAACTCTTGATTCGGTTTGATCAACCGCTTAGACCTAATTGAGCTACCCAAGCCCGAACCCAGTATTATGAATATGTCTTAGATCTAAAATTCTCAATTTTAGACCTAATTAATATTCCATAATCTTAATTCTTAATTAAGTAGGGTTCATAAACAAAATATGCACAATAAATCCTAGGGTTTCAGGATCTAGGGTTTTGCAGAAAGTAAGTTTTGGGTTTCTGATTAAGGACGAACACGCAGCACCCCTACACATCATAAGAACACCCCATCGAATGGGAAGAGAGGGCCTTTAAACCCTTCTTCATTCTTATGACCGGACGGCCAAGAGGAACGCCTTAATCAGGAACATGTCAATACTACAAAATAGTTTTAGATCTATATCATATATCTCATATACAAATTAGATCTAATCATGGCATATTTTGCATACATCTCATGTATCGAATCATGCATATTTTTCAGATCTAAATTATCTCATAATAATCTAAAAAATTAGATTTAAATTGATCTAATCAAAATAAATTCTAATCTAGACAATTATGTAGAACTATTCTACAACTAGTCTAGACATGCATCAATCATATCTCATATGATATTTAAAATTAAATAATTTTTATTTGCTATTTTTTAGATGTTATTATAATAATTATAATATCAAAAAATAGTAAATAAAATAGATCTAAAATATGATTTAATCAAATTAAATTAAAAACATGCAAGACTATTCTATAGAACTATTCTATTTTAGAACTAGTCATGCATATTTTCTAATCTTAGATCCAAATCATTTAATTTTAATTTTTTCTGATTTTCAGATCTGATCACATCTCATGTGACATCTAAAATCACTTATTTTTTAATTAAAATAAATTTAAAATTCAGATCTAAATACTTTTAGAACCTTGGCTCTGATACCAGTTGAAGGAAAATCCTGATTTTCGGACCAGGTTCGTTCAGATCTGATCAGATCAAGAGATATATTTCAAAAATTTTTTCTTTGATCTAATCAGATCTGAGATATTTTCAGATCTAATTCTTATTATTTTAATAATAAAATAAAAATTAGATAAATTAAATCAAATTTAATTTACCTTGATGTGGGTAATCCTATTACCCGTTGATGATCCTGTAAGCAGCGGAAGGTTCTGGATCTAGCCACGCAAGTGCCTGGCCTCTACCGGATATCCACTCAGGATTGGATCTAGAGATCCTCTTCTTCTCTATCATGTCTCCAAAAATTAGATCTGGAATCTGATCTGGAGGATCTTCAAAAACTCCTTTTCGAAGATCAGCAGTTGTCCTTTGCAGCAGCGCAGCCTTCTAGCTTTCTGATCGCCTTTCTCTTGATCTGGATTGCACCAACCAAAATCCAAAACTACTTTTGGACATGGAGAGGAGAGGGAGAAGATGGGCTTGGCATGGAGGAGGAAGAGAGAGGCAGCCTTGGGGCGTGGGGAATTTGAATTCTCTCTTTGAGTTGGGCGCAGGGTCTTATTTATAGACTATGCGTGATCCAACTCCTCTTCTTCCCAACCAATCACAACCCTTTGTGAAATCAGATCTAAATCTGATTGGTGGGAATAGAGTCCCTTGGATTCCTCCTTAGATGGTGCCTAAGACCAGTCAAAGTTGGTTCTTAGGAGAACTCTAATTGGAATCCAAAAAGGAGATGGAGTCCCTGTCCAACAAGGGACTCCTGGGCGCCTCCAAGCTTGGGCGCACGCCACCCTTGGCGTGCAAGGGTGGCATGCGCCCTCCTCCTTGCCAGGTTCTGGCAGGGGGACAAGCCCCCACCAGCTCTCCAATAGGTGCATGACATGTGGACAAGAAGTCAAAGTGTCAATGGTCAATATTTGACCAGTCAAAGGTCAACTTTTGACCAAAGTCAAAGGACAAGAAATGGCAGGTGACCAAAAATGGCAGGTAATGTCTTACAAAATAAGACAACCCTTTTCTGACTTGGACAAGGCTCCAGTCAGACCATAGTGAAGGCCTCTGATTGAGCACAAACTCCTTTGGCTCAGTCAGGACAACTTATTTATGATAGTAAAAGAAGAACGTTAGGTTCAATCGAGTGCTAGCACGATTTTCTTGAACCTAATTGAATCTCATTCAGATCAATTGAACTGGATCAGTTCAATTGATGATCACCAGATTCAAACCCTTGTTTGTGTGACCCAGTTAGGTTCAGTTCTGTATGGTAATGGGATATGTCATGATCTCTATCATCGACATCATCGAAACTCCTTTCGATGGATCAGAACTCTTCTGATTCGAACAGCTAGAATGATCGATCATCTAAATCATTCTAATTGCTCCCAAAATCCACCAGTGACACCTAGCAGTATATGGTGGCAACCCATCAGAGCTGAATGCGAACCTCTTGGTGCAGCTACCTGTGTGATTAAGTTCTTCTATCTTGAGCCCCGATCAGATTAGGGTTAAGGTGAACTCGTCAAACCCTAGTCTCTGTCATATGATGTAATCATTCGATTCAAGTCCGATGTGAAAATCTAAATAGAAACTCTTTCTATTATTTCACTCTGCCATGGCCATGGGCTTCTGGACTTGATTCTCATCATCATCATAGGGCTGCTCCTCTACCACCGAGGTAGATAGATTCCATCTTGATGCAATCCAGTTCCTACAATGAACATGCTATAGCCAACATACACCTCAGGGTTCCATATGGCTAGGAGACCGAGTAATGGTGTAGTCAAACTATAACACCCTCAAGGTGAACTGCCGATGCACCTCAGGTCAAAGAACCAGACACACTACTGCAGCATCGAGTCAGTCATTGACGAGAAGGTAGACTTCCCTAATGACTACTCGAGGTGGTCACGCTCAGTGCCCTCGTTCTCTAACGAATATCTATACTCTCACTTTGGTGTCTCCACATCGTAGACTCAAGACTCATCTACTAAAGAGAAGCGATTGTACACCAACCTTTTGGATCAATCACCATCCTCGTGATGATCCTATGGTCGGGAGCATTTTATGAGTTAATAATGATTATTCATGTCTTATATTTTCAACTCTTGAAAATATGAATTATCATTACCATTAACTCAAAGGATGTATCACAGACACTAAATACACATATGTGATAGAAAATAACCCATTTTATTGATTATAGTCAAAATTATAATTTTGCCCCTAGAAGTGTATTACAAGTTTCAGCCAATTCTGGCTTCTAGGGCACATATATCTAACAAAAGGATGATAGTTTGTAGGCTAAGAAAGGATGATGAAATCTCCATCATATCTTAATTAATGGGTTATGCCCTTTGTTGGTGTAAAATCTGGTTGATGCTGGAATTGGTGCTAGAGTCGGAGAGGGTGAGATCATCGCTAGTGACCTACAAAATAAGTCTCGTCCGGAGTCAGAGGTGGTGGCTCTAGCAAGACCCTCCGATGATCAAGTCAATTCTTTTGGCCAACAGAAATAGAGTGCTCAGAAAAGAAAGTGGTAGAGTCTCAAGAAGGAGAAGAGAGCTTTCGGAAGAAAGCATATCTGAAGGACCTCTTAAATAGGTAGAGCCTATAATAAACTGATAGTGACAGCTACAACCACCTATTAGTGGGCCGTTTGGGGCCACGTGATGTTTGTTATGGAGGATAGTACCTGTTGTCGCGATGTGCCATCCTATTGGGATCTGACAACTGAAGTTTGGATAGGATAGCTGTAGGCGATGAAAAGTTCCTAGTTATTATTATTCCAAAGGAGCTCGAAGGTTATCAAGGTTGAATGTGCATAGACTGTTGCTTGCTATATCGAGGGTGCGGGCTACTGGAAGGGATCTGGATGGAATCCTATTGGGAGTATCTAAGAGAAGCTCGACCAAGCAGAGCCCTTCAGATGACTGGGAGGAGAAGTTTGGGAGGAGTTCGACTATAGGAGAAGTCCGTAAGGAATTCGACTGGCAGGAAAGTTCGACTAAAGGAGAAGTTCAAAAGGAGTTCGACTGGTAGAGAAGTTCGGAAAGAGTTCAACTGGTGGAGAAGTGCGGCTAGAGGAGAAGTCCGACTGGCAGAGTGGTCTGATTGGAGGAGAAATCTAGAAGGAGTTTGACTGTAGGAGAAGTTCGAAAGGAGTTCGACTGACGGAGAAGTCTGACTGGAGGAGAAGTTCGGGAAGAGTTTGATCGGCCCCCAAGCTGGCCAGGCTAGACTACTTAGGGGGCTGCTCTCATTGTTCAAATTTATCCGAAGGGGATCCAATGATAGGAGGGTGGCCAAAATCGCTCTGAGACTAGACATTTAGCCGAACTTCGATGGGAGTAGATTTATCTCCAACAATAGTCCTCCTACTCCCAAGTTCAAAATTCGAAGGAAGGAAGTATAGATGCGACTACTGAAGTTCTTTTTAGCCTCCCACACCTGTCAGGATGGAATGTCTTGACGTCTACCACACTGGCGTCGAAACTTCATAAACATGAGGTGATCCAAAAAGATATTTTTTAAGCCTCCCATTGAAACTCTACTCAAGGTACGATGTAATTAAGGATTTGCCGGTCACCACTTCTCTGCCATGATGAGTGGGACACGTGGCACATGCAGGTTAGCCAAATGAGATCTGCAATCATAACTATTTGGGGCTTTTCTTGGCTATTAAAGGCCTTCTTCCTCCTTCGAAATCCATTCTACCTGAGCCTTCTTCCTTCCTTCCCAAGTCCCAGTTCCTTCTCGCATCCTCTCTGCTCTCAGGTGCTCTTCTACTTGATTTTCGTCGTGCTCACCATCTTCTCATCTTTCTCAATCGATTTAGGTCAACTTTCCAACCCTTCTCTTTGAGCATTTACACTTCTTTGATTTTTTGCTCTTTCAGTTTTCTTTAAGGAGTCTTTGTATTTTATTTTTCTTGATTTTTGAAAACTTTTCTGGGGTTCATTTTGATCCATATGTCTTCCGAAACCTTCCAATCTATTGGTTCATGGAGCTCATATGGGTCGACCTTCTTAGACCCCACTCCTCTAGTCGAGGTTAATCCTAGAAGTATGTCCCATCAGTCTTTCATCATGGATATCATTTTTTCTATCCTTACTTCGAACGACCTCTTCCTGATTAGGATACAGTACCGCATCCCACCAGAGTATGATCTTGAGCTCTCCAGATCAGGTGATGGTGCTAGTTTGCCTCTAGTCGATTGATTTTGTCTATACCTAGAAGCCTTATGCACCGAGATTCGACTTTCACTTCCACCTTTCGTTATCATGCTTTTTTGCTTTTTGAATATTTTTTTTGTTTCCGTCATACTGAACTCCTTTTGATTTATAATTGGCTTTCTTTTTCTTTATCATCTGATTGAAGTCTGGCCAACTATCTTATTTTTTTAGAATTTTTACACCTTCAAATGCCATCCTTCTGCAAAGAACTAGTGGTACTTCTCCCCCTAGTTTGGTAAGAAGGGATTACTGAAAGGTGCTCCTTCCATTCATAACTAAAACGAGAAGTATTTCTTCGTTTGATGCTCGGCCTTAATGCTTGACCTTCCTTCCTGGGGCTTCCTTAGGAAGTCAGTCTGCTGAGCCCTTAGTTTAGATGGAGCCGACCTTGAGTCTTCTAACAAGCTTAAGGCATACCGAGCACCTCTCCTTCCCGACCTTCCGAAGAAGTAGATCTTATTCAATCTTAGCCTGAGTCCTCTTAACCCCACCAGTATTAGATGCATTTATATGCATATATATAAATATACATATGAACTCTCATAAAGTTTCATATGTACCTTAACTGACTATAGTTTTTTTTTTTATTGCAAAGATGGTTACTGATGCTGTGGAGAGGCCCACCAAGGGCCTTTATGCCCAAAACAAAAAGAAGGGGGCAGCCCAAGGGAGAAGTTCGGAAAGGGTGAAGGTCAGTGGCCCAAGTTTTGAGATTTTGGATGTCCCCGTGGTTGCTTCTAAAGTTGTTCCAGGTGTCAAGGTCCTTTCAATCATCGAGGGTAGCATTAGAGGTTCGGGCTCTCAGCCTCCCGCATCCTTGAGCCTCCCCACAGGAGGATCAATGTCGAGTCCCCCCACTAAGAGGGAAAGAGGGGATGGACATGACAAGAAGAAGAAGAAGGTTGCTAGCGTGAAGGTGGTCCGTAAGGCTCGTCCAGGCAGGTCAAGCAACAGCAGCGGCGATAATCTAGGGGCAGACCCCTTCGATAATCTAGACATCATTCGGCATCTGACCGACAAGTTCACCCTATTTGAAGAGGTGGACCACCTAGCCGACCTTGATTGGATGTAGTTCGTTTGGAAATTTCTCAAAACTTTTCTTAAGATAATCATCTTACCACATTTCTTCTTTATTTTTATTTTTTTCTTCTTTTCTTTATCTTACTATGACTCGTCCATGGCAGTCGAGCCACCACACACTGGCCCACCTCAAGAGGACAAATCGCCAGGAGGCGAAAGTGCTGAAGGTCCAGGAGGACCTTCAAGCTGAGATCGATTACCAGTAGGGAAAGGTTGTCAAGGCTGAGCACCTCATGAAGGAGAAGGCGGTGGAAAAAGAGAGTCTTCGGGGAGCGCTTCGAGAGGAGGAGCTCGTCTCGACTAGGCTCATGGCCACATTGGCCTTGGAGGGGGAGAAAAAGAAGAAGGCTAAGATCAAGGTCGCGGAGTTGGAAGTTAGAATGTTGAAGTCTATTTTGGAGGTGGCAATCTGAGCCGTGGAGGAGTTCAAGGCCTCCTCCAAAATAAAGAACTTAAATATTGCATTCGGCCAGAAGGTGTTCATAAAGAGCTTCGAGCTCTGTGAAGGCAGGATGGTCTGAAAGTTTTCTGAGCTTGATCTCAGCTTCTTGAAAGAGGAGCCCGGCCGTCTAGTGCTGCAGCCAACCCCTCCCCCATTGAAGTGGCCTTTGAATCCTCGAGCCTGCTGTCGAGGTGCTCGAGCCCATGTAGTAGCCTGAGGTTGTCTCTGAAGCATCGATCGAATCTGTTCCCAAGCCCGTGGCTACCCTTGGAGTGCCGAGCTCCTCTACTGCTTCCCCTTTGGAGGTCGGGAGCCTTTAGTAGTTGTATTTTCTTTTTTGCTTTATCCTATACTCAAAAAATTTTTAATCAATGAAAGTAGAACTTCTTTTAATCAATAGCTTAGACTGCTTTTCATGTGTTGGATGCAGTCCCCCATTGATGCTGAGCCAATACCTTAGGGAATTTCTTTAAAATCGATAGTTAGAAATTTGAAGAAGCAAGTTCACTACTTGAGAAAAAAATTAAAAAGGATTGAAGATGAACTTCAAAAATCTAGGAAGAATGCATTGAAGGCAACAATTGAGGTTACTCACCTTCGTAAGCTGCATATGAAAGACTCCGCGACCTTCGCCATCAAGAAAAGAAGCTTCAAGAGAGAGTTAACGGAGCTCAAAAAATGTGCCAATGATAAGTCTTGGGCATTAACAATGAAGGTCAGCTCCCTTAAAGTTGAACTCCAGAAGGTGAAGGAGAAGATTTAGTTATTGGGGGAGAGTTCACCGTGGTCTTCTGATAAGATGCGATAGAGTGGGATTGGTCGAAGAAGTTCTTCATGCTTCAAAAGCAATTGCATGATGCCGAGCTCACTGATGATACCTATCGACTGGATTGGAGCGAGAAGATATCCAAGCTTGAGCAAAAGCTTCATGCTGCTAACAGTGAGGTGGCCCAACTCCAAAAACAACTTGATGACAGTCAACAAGCCGGCATGAGCAAGGGATTAGAGCAGGTTGCCTCCTTGATGAGGACTCTGGGCAAACTCTCGAAAGCAGTTAGGAGGGAGAAGGCCGAGCTTCAACGGTTGAAGATCCAGCTGTCGTGCGAGCAGCAAGCCATTAAGGATGCTGAGGCTGAGTTTGAAGTCCTAAGGAAGCAGTAGCGAGAGCTTGAAGGCAAGTTTTAACATATGAACAGAATGTATATAGATGGCTTATATAAAAAGAGAGAGCTTGAGGAGGAGATCCTCAGACTAAAGCAAGCCCTCGTGATGGCTGGGGCTGCTAGCCCAAAATCTAAGTCCGATCCATCTTAGGACTTCGGCCTTTTTTTCTTCTTCTTTCTTTTTATGTAATCAATCTTAACGACCTTTATCTCGCTTGTAACAAGCTTATATTCTCATGTAATCGATCATGCTGATCTTTATTTTTCTTATAATGAACTTAATATTTGCAATAAAATGATACCCTTTTCGTTATTGTCTTACATGGATTTGATGTTGGTTAATGGCTTCACTTTCTTTATCTCGTTTTTCTTTATTTTGTCTTCTAATGAGATGCTTGCTGGAGATGCTGAGCTAGGGTTCCTTACTACTTTTATTTCCCTGCTAGGTAGGCAATAGGCATTAGTTTATCTGAAGGGAAATCCTGATTTTTCGGTCCAGGTTCGTTCCAGATCTGATCAGATCAAGAGATATATTTCAAAAATTTTTTTCTCTTGATCCCAATCAGATCTTGATATGTTTCAGATCTGATTCTTATTATTTTAATAAATAAAATAAAATAAGATAAATTAAATCAAATTTAATTTACCTGATTTGGGTAATCCTATTACCCTGTTAGATGATCCTGATTGCAGCGGAAGGTTCTGGATCTAGCCACGCAAGCGCCTGGCCTCTACCGGTATCCACTCGGGTTGGATCTGGAGATCCTCTTCTTCTCTATCACACCTCCAAAAATCAGATCTGGATCTGATCTGGAGGATCTTCAAAACTCCTTTTGAAGATCAGCAGTCGTCCTTTGCAGCAGCGCAGCCTTCTTGCTTTTGATCGCCTTTCTTTGATCTGAATCGCACCAACCTAAGTCCAAAACTCCTTTTGGACGTGGAGAGGAGAAGGAGGAGAAGTTTATGGCATGGAGGAAGGAGGGGAGAGGCAGCCTTGGGGCATGGGAAATCTCTATTCTAATTCATTAGAATTGAGTTGGGCGCAGGGTCTTATTTATAGACTAAGCTTGTGATCCAACTCCTCTTCCTTCCTCAACCAATCACAACCCTTTGTGAAATCAGATCTAAATCTGATTGGTTGGAATAGAGACCCCTGGATTCCTCCTTAGAGGGTGCCTAAGACCAGTCAAACTGGATTCTTAGTAGAACTCTAATTGGAATCCAAAAGGGAGGTGGAGTCCTTGTCCAACAAGGACTCCTAGGCGCCTCCAACTTGGGCTCACGCCTAGGGTGGCGTGCGCCCCCCTTCTCCTTGCCAGGTTCTGGCAGGGGGACAGGCCCCCACCAGCTCTCCAATAGGTGCATGACATGTGGTCAAAAGTCAAAGTGTCAATGGTCAACACGTTTGACCAGTCAAAGGTAGACTTTTGACCAAAGTCAAAGAACAAGAAATGGCAGGTGACCAAAAATGGCAGGTAATGTCTTACAAATAAGACAACCTTTTCTGACTTGGACAACCTCCAGTCAGACCATATGAAGGCCTCTGATTGAGCACAAACTCCTTTGGCTCAGTCAGGACAACTTATTTATGATAGTAAAAGAAGAACGTTAGGTTCAATCGAGTGCTAGCACGATTTTCCTTGAACCTAATTGAATCTCATTCAGATCAATTGAACTAGATCAGTTCAATTGATGATCACCAGATTCAAACCCTTGTTTGTGTGACCCAGTTAGGTTCAGTTCTGTATGGTAATGGGATATGTCATGATCTCTATCATCGACATCATCGAAACTCCTTTCGATGGATCAGAACTCTTCTGATTCGAACAGCTAGAATGATCGATCATCTAAATCATTCTAATTGCTCCCAAAATCCACCAGTGACACCTAGCAGTATATGGTGGCAACCCATCAGAGCTGAATGCGAACCTCTTGGTGCAGCTACCTGTGTGATTAAGTTCTTCTATCTTGAGCCCCGATCAGATTAGGGTTAAGGTGAACTCGTCAAACCCTAGTCTCTGTCATATGATGTAATCATTCGATTCGAGTCCAATGTGAAAATCTAAATAGAAACTCTTTCTATTATTTCACTCTGCCATGGCCATGGGCTTCTGGACTTGATTCTCATGATCATCATAGGGCTGCTCCTCTACCACCGAGGTAGATAGATTCCATCTTGATGCAATCCAGTTCCTACAATGAACATGCTATAGCCAACATACACCTCAGGGTTCCATATGGCTAGGAGACCGAGTAATGGTGTAGTCAAACTATAACACCCTCAAGGTGAACTGCCGATGCATCTCAGGTCAAAGAACCAGACACACTACTGCAGCATCGAGTCAGTCATTGACGAGAAGGTAGACTTCCCTAATGACTACTCGAGGTGGTCACGCTCAGTGCCCTCGTTCTCTAACGAGTACCTGTACTCTCGCTCCGGTGTCTCCACACCGTAGACTCAAGACTCATCTACTAAAGAGAAGCGATTCGTACACCAACCTTCCGGATCAATCACCATCCTCGTGATGATCCTATGGTCGGGAGCTGTTTTATGAGTTAATAATGATTATTCATGTCTTAAATTTTCAACTCTTGAAAATATGAATTATCATTACCATTAACTCAAAGGATGTATCACAGACACTAAATACACATATGTGATAGAAAATAACCCATTTTATTAATTATAGTCAAAATTATAATTTTGCCCCTAGAAGTGTATTACAAGTGTCAGCCAATTCTGGCTTCTAGGGCACATATATCTAACAATCTCCCACTTGTCCTAAAGCCAATTGGCTACAAGTCTAAGTCCCATCTTCTCAAGGTGGGCTTCGATCTTCTGCTGGCCCAACGGCTTTGTAAGTGGGTCTGCCACATTATCTGCGGAGTTGACTCTCTTGACCTCAACGTAACCTTTCTCAAGGTAATCGCGGATGAGATGATATCGCCGCTCAATGTGCTTGGACTTCTGGTGAGACCTCGGCTCCTTAGCAAGGGCTATGGCGCCATTGTTGTCGCAGTAAAGAGGAATGGCATCTGATGGCATTACTCCAATTTCTGCAGCAAACTTCTTGTACCAGAATGCTTCCTTTGCAGCCTCTGATGCAGCTATATATTCTGCTTCCATGGTGGAATCTGCTATCACAGTTTGCTTGGAACTCTTCCAGCTGACAGCTCCACCATTGCACACAAACAGACTTCCAGATGTCGACTTTCGATCATCTATATCGGACATGAAGTCCGAGTCTGTGTATCCCTTGAACTTGGAGTTCTCCGTTACCAAAGACCAACATCATATCCTTAGTTCTTCTCAAGTACTTAAGGATACATTTCACAGAAGTCCAGTGTTCTTCACCTGGATTTGACTGATATCTGCTTGTGACACTCACAGCATGGGCTATATCAGGTCGTGTACATAGCATGGCATACATGAGGCTCCCTATTGCAGAAGCATAAGGGATCTTGCTCATGCGTTCTATTTCCTCAGGTGTGCTGGGGCACATCTTCTTGGAAAGATGAATACCATGTCTGAAGGGTATTAATCCCCTCTTAGAGTTTTCCATACTAAACCTCTTTAGTACTTCCTCTATGTACATCTTCTGTGAAAGTCCTAGCATCCTATTCGGTCTATCCCTATAGACCTTAATTCCTAGAATAAAGGATGCTTCACCTAGGTCTTTCATGGAGAATTCCTTGGACAACCACATCTTGACTGATGTCAACATGGGAATATCATTCCCAATAAGGAGGATGTCATCCACGTACAATACGAGGAAGACAACAGCGCTCCCACTGACCCTTTTGAAAACACATGGTTCCTCTTCATTTTTGATGAAACCAAACTTTTTGATCACATCATTGAAACGAGTGTTCCAGCTCCGAGATGCTTGCTTAAGTCCATATATGGACCTTTGCAGCTTGCAAACCTTGTGATCAGTATCACTGGATGTGAAACCTAGCGGCTGTTCCATATAGATATCTTCCTCAAGATATCCATTTAGGAATGCCGTTTTCACGTCCATTTGCCATATTTCATAATCGAAATAGGCTGCAACGGCAAGCAATGTGCGGATGGATTTTAGCATAGCTACCGGGGAAAAGGTATCCTGATATAGTCAATGCCTTCACGTTGACTATAACCTTTTGCCACCAGTCTAGCCTTGAATGTCTCCACATTCCCATCTGCACCAATCTTTCTCTTGAAGATCCATTTACACCCAATAGGTACTATACCTTCTGGTGGATCTACCAAGGTCCAGACTTGGTTTGAGTGCATCGAGTCAATTCTCTGACTTCATTGCCTCAAGCCATTTCTCGGAGTCGATATCTGATATCGCCTCGTTGTAGGTTTTGGGATCATCACCATGAGCACCATTACCTATGAGGAACATTTTCTCTACGTCCTCTGAAATAATACCTAAGTATCTTTCAGGGGGATGGGAAACTCTTTCCGATCTACGAGGTGGAGGAGGTAGTGTTCTTATTGGCTCAACCTGATTTGGTTCCAATTGGTCCTTAGCTCGTTCTGCTTGTGAGACTTTCTCATCAAGCTTGATCTGCTTTCCAATGCCGCTATCTTGAATAAACTATTTTTCAAGAAATATGGCATGTCGACTCACAATCACATTGTGGTCTTCTGGAATGTAGAAATAGTATCCTAATGACTCTTTAGGATATCCTATGAATCGAGCTCTAAAGGACCTAAACTCTAACTTGTCCGCTTGTTGTCTTTTGACATGAGCCGGACAACCCCAAATTCTGAGATGACTCAGACTTGGTTTCTTACCGTGCCATATCTCATACGGTGTGGTAGGAACGGTTTTAGAGGGAACCCTATTCAGTAGATAGATTGAAGTTAATAATGAATGTCCCCAAAGAAAATCAGGGAGGTCTGTGAAGCTCATCATGGATCGAACCATATCCAATAGAGTCCGATTTCTCCGTTCTGAAACCCCGTTGAGTTGAGGTGTTCCTGGTGGAGTCCATTGAGAGACTATGCCATTTTCCTTAAGATAGTCTAGGAATTCCCGGCTAAGGTATTCACCTCCTCGATCTGATCGAAGAACCTTAATGGGTTTTCCAGTTTGTTTTTCTACTTCATGTCTGAATTCTTTGAACTTTTCAAAGGCTTCAGACTTGTGTCTCATAAGATACACATACCCATACCTAGACAGATCATCATCGGTAAAGGTAATGAAGTAGACAAAATTGCCTCTAGCCGGCACATCAAATGGGCCGCACACATCAGTATGTACTAGGGCAAGGAGATCTGTGGCCCTCTCCCCATGTCCAACAAAAGGGAGTTTAGTCATTTTGCCTTGAAGACAAGATTCACAAGTTGGATATGACTCAAAAGTCAATGGACTCAATAGCCCATTTTTCTCCAATTTGTTAATCCTATCTTCTGCTATATGACCTAATCTCAGGTGCCATAGATATCTGTCGTTTGGACTATCCCTAGGTCGTTTGGCATTCACGTTTTGCTCGATAGTTTAGATAGTTAAAACAGGTACATCAATATGCAACTGATAAAGACCATTAACAAGGAAACCATTTGCAATTTTATTTCTTTCATAAAGAATGTTACAATGGTCCTTAAAGAAGGTGATCACATAACCTTCTTGTGCTAAGCATGAAACAGAAATCAAATTCCTGCTAGCTGCAGGCACATAATAACAGTCTTTTAAAACTAAGTCTAAACCAGATGGTAATCGAAGAGGGTATGTTTCCACGGCTACTGCAGCAACTCTTGCTCCATTACCGATGCGTAGGATCATGTCTCCATCCCTCAGCCTCCTGCTATCCTCAAGACCCTGCATAGAAGTGCACAGATGAGCACTAGAACCAGAGTCAAGCACCCAACTGGATGCAGAAGAAACCGTAAGGTTAGACTCAATAACGAGCATACCTCCAGAAGGACCTTCCTTCTTGTTCTTTAGGGTGGCCAGGTAAGTAGGGCAGTTCCGCTTCCAATGGCCGTCGCTGTTGCAATGGAAACACTTTCCTTTGACATCGACCTTCTTCTTCGGTTCTGCCTTCTTCTTCTTTGATCCTTCCACCTTTTGCTTTTTCACAGACTTCTTTTTCTTTCCATAAGACTTTCTTTTGGAAGAAGTCCGTTCCATAGCAAGAACTGAGCCTTTAGAACCTTTCATAGAAAGCTCAGCGGTAACCAGCATATTCATCAACTCGGCCAAGGAATTTTGAAGTTTATGCATGTGGTAATTCATGATGAATTGCCCATATGCATCAGTCAAGGATTGCAGAATAATATCATTCTGCAGATCCAAGTCCAACTTCACACCGAGCTTCTCAAGCTCTTCCATGTCCTTGATCATTGTCAGACAGTGATCTTGGACTGACTGCCCATCACGCATCTTAGCCTTAAAAAGTCATTTTGTGACTTGATATTTTGCTGCGCGACTCTGTTCACCAAACATCTCCTGCAGGTGAGCCAACATTTGGCGAGCAGTCCCGATATCTTCATGTTGGCGCTGGAGCTCATCAGACATCGAGCCCAACATGTAGTATCTGGCCTTATTGTCTTCGTCAATCCATTTTTCCAGAGACGCTCTCTGTTCAGTGGATGGACGAGCTGGTAAGGTGGGAGGGTCCTGGTCCAAAACATGTGTTAACTTCTCTGAACCCAAAACAATTTTGTAGTTCCTGAGCCAATCTTTATAATTGGGTCCAGTCAGTCTATGTGTGTCTAGGATACGTGCCAGTGGGTTGGACGCAGACATTTTCCTGTAGAGAGTCAAAGATTCTAGTTAGATATTGTAATTTTGACTTGACCAATTTGTTTAGGGATTTTATTTTTAAACAAATTAGCTCCCACTATTTTCTCGGATCCCTACACTCCCTCTGTAGAGATGCAAAAATCTCCACGATTGATGATTTCTAGTGGGTGGTGCGGTCTCACCAACTGACTCATCACCTCACCTAACAGTTATTGGTGATGGGTTAGCCAATGAGTGAACAACTCTTGTTCAATGATTCTCTAATCATGGTGCACCCAAACTTGGTCTCTAATTCATGAATCTCACCGTATCCGGAATATTGATCCACTCCTTAGTTAAGTCAGACCCACCATTTGCATAGACTGGGTTCCTAATTGGGTCTCTCACCGTATCCGAAATATTGAGCCCAACTCATCCTCCAGCCCATAGCATCCAATGCCTAATAGACATGGTTGCGTCTTCCCGGTGCAACTGAGCCACTGTATCCAGCCGAGAACAATCAACCCCGGGAAGGGCCCGCACGTCTACAATGGTGGAAGACCTCGGACTTAATCTTTTCTTAGGGAGAATTGATTCAGGTCTCATTAAACTAGACTTGGCTTAGTCATAACAATTATGACTAACCTAGTGGCATGGGTTCAGCTCGGATTATTGACCACCTCAGATCAGAACTGTGTCAACAGATATGGCCAGGTAAGTGAGACCGGTGGAAGGAATATGCCGTTAACTCGCACAAGAACGCATTCAGGTCGAGTAGCTTCCAATTAAAAACCAGTCGGTCGTCTATGCCAAACTTACCTTAGACACCAAATTGTTGAGTCAGAACCAATTGGGTTAGCCTACAATCCAGACTCTAACCTCTGAGCCTAATTAGGTCTTGCTTGATCGTGACTCGATCTTGACCCAGACTTAATCCTATTAGGCTGGTCAATTTAAGCATTGTTGATCCCATCTAACCAACTCTTGATTCGGTTTGATCAACCGCTTAGACCTAATTGAGCTACCCAAGCCCGAACCCAGTATTATGAATATGTCTTAGATCTGAAATTCTCAATTTTAGACCTAAATTAATATTCCATAAACTTAATTCTTAATTAAGTTGGGTTCATAAACAAAATATGCACAATAAATCCTAGGGTTTCAGGATCTAGGGTTTTGCAGAAAGTAAGTTTTTGGGTTTCTGATTAAGGACGAACACGCAGCACCCCTACACATCATAAGAACACCCCATCGAATGGGAAGAGAGGGCCTTTAAACCCTTCTTCATTCTTATGACCGGACGGCCAAGAGGAACGCCTTAATCAGGAACATGTAAATCTACAAAACAGTTATAGATCTATATCATATATCTCATATACAAATTTAGATCTAATCAAGGCATATTTTGCATACATCTCATGTATCATAATCATGCATGTTTTTTTAGATCTAAATTATCACATAATAATCTAAAAAATTAGATTTAAATTGATCTAATCAAAATAAATTCTAATCTAGACAATTATGTAGAACTATTCTACAACTAGTCTAGACATGCATCAATCATATCTCATATGATATTTAAAATTAAATAATTTTTATTTGCTGTTTATCAGATGTTATTATAACACTTATAATATCAGAAAATAGTAAATAAGAAGATCTAAAATATGATTTAATCAGATTAAATCAAAGACATGCAAAACTATTCTATAGAACTATTCTATTCTAGAACTAGTCATGCATATCTTCATGTTCTTAGATCCAAATCATTTAATTTTAATTTTTTTGATTTTAGATCTGATCACATCTCATGTGACATCTAAAATCACTTTATTTTCTAATTAAAATAAAATTAAAATTAGATCTAAACAATTTAGAACCATGGCTCTGATACCAGTTGAAGGGAAATCCTGATTTCCTGGTCCAGGTTCGTCCAGATCTGATCAGATCAAGAGATATATTTTAAAAATTTTTTTTTCTCTTGATCCCAATCAGATCTTGATATGTTTCAGATCTGATTCTTATTATTTTAATAAATAAAATAAAATAAGATAAATTAAATCAAATTTAATTTACCTGATTTGGGTAATCCTATTACCCTGTAGATGATCCTGATTGCAGCGGAAGGTTCTGGATCTAGCCACGCAAGCGCCTGGCCTCTACCGGTATCCACTCGGGTTGGATCTAGAGATCCTCTTCTTCTCTATCACATCCAAAAATCAGATCTGGATCTGATCTGGAGGATCTTCAAAACTCCTTTTGAAGATCAGCAGTCGTCCTTTGCAGCAGCGCAGCCTTCTTCTTTTGATCGCCTTTCTTTTGATCTGGAATCGCACCAACCTAAGTCCAAAACTCTTTTGGACGTGGAGAGGAGAAGGAGGAGAAGTTTAGGTGTGGAGGAAGAGGGGAGAGGCAGCCTTGGGGCATGGGAAATCTCTATTCTAATTTCATTAGAATCTGAGTTGGGCGCAGGGTCTTATTTATAGACTAAGCGTGATCCAACTCCTCTTCCTCTCAACCAATCACAACCCTTTGTGAAATCAGATCTAAATCTGATTGGTTGGAATAGAGTCCCCTGGATTCCTCCTTAGAGGATGCCTAAGACCAGTCAAACTGGATTCTTAGTAGAACTCTGATTGGAATCCAAAAGGGAGGTGGAGTCCTTGTCCAACAAGGACTCCTAGGCGCCTCCAACTTGGGCGCACGCCTAGGGTGGCGTGCGCCCTTCCTCCTTGCCAGGTTCTGGCAGGGGGACAGGCCCCCACCAGCTCTCCAATAGGTGCATGACATGTGGTCAAAAGTCAAAGTGTCAATGGTCAACATTTGACCAGTCAAAGGTAGACTTTTGACCAAAGTCAAAGAACAAAAAATGGCAGGTGACCAAAAATGGCAGGTAATGTCTTATAAAATAAGACAACCTATTCTGACTTGGACAACCTCCAGTCAGACCATATGAAGGCCTCTGATTGAGCACAAACTCCTTTGGCTCAGTCAGGACAACTTATTTATGATAGCAAAAGAAGAACGTTAGGTTCAATCGAGTGCTAGCACGATTTCCTTAATTGAATCTCTCAATTCAGATCAATTGAATGAGTTCAATTGATGATCACCAGATTCAAACCCTTGTTTGTGTGACCCAGTTAGGTTCAGTTCTGTAAATGGTAATGGGATATGTCATGATCTCTATCATAGACATCATCGAAACTCCTTTCGATGGATCAGAACTCTTCTGATTCGAACAGCTAGAATGATCGATCATCTAAATCATTCTAATTGCTCCCAAAATCCACCAGTGACACCTAGCAGTATATGGTGGCAACCCATCAGAGCTGAATGCGAACCTCTTGGTGCAGCTACCTGTGTGATTAAGTTCTTCTATCTTGAGCCCCGATCAGATTAGGGTTAAGGTAAACTCGTCAAACCCTAGTCTCTGTCATATGATGTAATCATTCGATTCGAGTCCAATGTGAAAATCTAAATAGAAACTCTTTCTATTATTTCACTCTGCCATGGCCATGGGCTTCAGGACTTGATTCTCATGATTATCATAGGGCTGCTCCTCTACCACCGAGGTAGATAGATCCCATCTTGATGCAATCCAGTTCCTACAATGAACATGCTATAGCCAACATACACCTCAGGGTTCCATATGGCTAGGAGACCGAGTAATGGTGTAGTCAAACTATAACACCCTCAAGGTGAACTGCCGATGCATCTCAGGTCAAAGAACCAGACACACACTACTGCAGCATCGAGTCAGTCATTGACGAGAAGGTAGACTTCCCTAATGACTACTCGAGGTGGTCACGCTCAGTGCCCTCGTTCTCTAACGAGTACCTGTACTCTCGCTCCTGGTGTCTCCACACCGTAGACTCAAGACTCATCTACTAAAGAGAAGCGATCGTACACCAACCTTCCAGATCAATCACCATCCTCGTGATGATCCTATGGTCGGGAGCTGTTTATGAGTTAATAATGATTATTCATGTCTTAAATTTTCAACTCTTGAAAATATGAATTATCATTACCATTAACTCAAAGGATGTATCACAGACACTAAATACACAGGTGTAATAGAAAATAACCCATTTTATTAATTATAGTCAAAATTATAATTTTGCCCCTAGAAGTGTATTACAAGTGTCAGCCAATTCTGGCTTCTAGGGCACATATATCTAATAGTCTCTTCCCTCATCTCATCTTAGTTTAACAAGGCCTTCTGCTTTGCTTACATTAGGACGAGGTTCTCCTCCTATTCCTAACAGAACTATAGGCGCACATTGGGGCCGCTGGAAGGGCCTCTCCCCTCATCCGTCTTAGATTAACGAGGCCTTCAACTTTGCTCATGTTAGGATGAGGTTCTTTCCTGTTCCTGACATGGCTATAGGGGCACATTGGGACTATTGAAAGGGCCTCTTCCCTCATCTCGTCTTAGATTAACGAGGCCTTCGACTTTGCTCATGTTAGGAAGAGGTTCTCCTTCTGTTCTTTATGTGACTGTAGGGACACATTAGGGCCGCTGGAAGGGCCTCTCTTCTCATCTCATCTTAGATTAACGAGGACTTCAACTTTGCTCAAGTTAGGATGAGGTTCTCCTCCTATTCCTAATATGGCTGTAGGAGCACATTAGGATCACTGGAAGGATCTCTCTTCTCATCTCATCTTAAATTAACGAGGCCTTCGATTTTGCTCACGTTAGGATGAGGTTCTCCTCCTATTCCTATCATGGCTATAGGAGCACATTAGGGCCACTGGAAGGATCTCTTTCCTTATCTCATCTTAGATTAACGAGACCTTCGACTTTGCTCATGTTAGGACGAGATTCTCCTTCTCTTCCTAACATGGCTATCTTCGTTGCTCGGTTAAGTTTGGGAAGTCATTTTCCATAATTATAGATTTGTAAAAAGGGTCGAGGTGTTAAAGTAGAGGGATTTTATTATGACCAAATCATCAATAATACATCCATAGATTTTCTGAGTTCTACGATCGGGGTAGATCAGCTCCTTCGAGCTCCTTCAGGTAATATGTCCCGGGCCGGATAACTTCATTGACCTTGTAGGGACCTTCCCAATTTGGGGTGAGCTTTCCCTAATTTTGAGGCTAAGAAGCGGCTGCTCGTCGAAGCACTAAATTCCCCACTCTGAATACTTTGTCTTTGACTCTGAAGTTGTAGTATCGGGCCACCCTTTGCTTGTAAGCAACCATCCGAACTTAGGCCTCCTCTCATTTTTCCTCTAGTAGATCAAGGTTAGCTCTAAGATCTTGCGAATTGCACTGCTCATTGAAGACCATAATCCATGTCGATGGGAGTTTGAGCTCGATTAGGATGACCGCCTCTATTTCAAAGGCCAAGGCGAATGGCATTTCTTCAATTGGCAGTCTTTGTGTAGTTCGATATGCCCAAAGTACATGATAGAGTTCATCCACCCAAGTCCTTGCTCTTTCAAGCCTTGCCTTAATACCCTACAATAAGATCCTGTTGGTTACCTCTACTTCACCAATTGCTTGCGGATGGACCACCGATGTGAAACTATGGGAGATGTTCAAATCCTTGCAGAACTCAGCAAACTTCATCTCGATAAACTATCGTCCATTATCTGTTACAAGGGTTCAGGATAGACCAAACCTACCAACAATCGACTTTCAGATAAAGTCTTGTACTTTGGCTTTAGTAATTTTTGCTAGGGTTTGGCTTTGACCCATTTGGTGAAGTAGTCGATTACAACTAAGAGAAACTTTTATTGTCCGAATGCCATTAGAAAGGGACCAAGTATATCCATCTTCCATTACGCAAATGGTCAAAGGGCACTCAAGGGTGTAAGCTTGGAGGCTGGTTGCCTTTGTATATTTGTCTTCCTCTGGTAGCGGTCACACCTTTTAACATATTCGACACAATCATGATGCATAGTTGGCCAATAATATCCTTATTGAAGTAGCTTATGAGATAGGAATCTAGCACTCAGATGGTTCCCATAGATTGCTTCATGCATTTTTCATAGTGCAAAGTCGACTACAGAAGGTTGGAGACATTTCAAAAGTCGCAAGGAGTATGATCTCTTGTACATCTTACCTTCATACAAAATATACCGGGAGGCTTGCTTTCTCAGCTTTCAAGCTTCTTTCGGATCATAGGGGAGTGTCTCATCTTTGAGATAAGCGATCAATGGATCGATCCAGCAGGGCTCATGGTTGATCTGCATTATAGACTATGGCTCTTCCGTACTCGAACATTTCAAGACTTCAAAGTATACTTCTTTGGAAAGTTCATTGGGGGCAAGTGTGGCCAGCTTGGATAGGAGGTCAGCTTTGGAATTCTCTACTCTTGGAATTTGCTGAATGCTAAAGCCATTGAAGGCTAAGGTTAGGCTCTTTACTTTCTCAAGATACTTTATCATACATTCCTCTCGAGCTTCATAACTGCCATTGACTTGTCCCACTACCAACCATGAGTCACTATAAGCCTGGAGCTGGTCTGCCTCAAGTTTTTTTGCTATCTTTAGTCCTACTATCAGAGCTTTATATTCTGTCTCATTATTTATTGCAGGAAACTTAAAGCATCATGCATACTCGACGACGATCCCTTCGAAATTGATCAGGATCGATCAAGCACCTACACCGAAAGCTTTGGAAGAGCCATCCACATACAAGGCCTAGAATCCTTTGGAAAGGTCTGCTCTTTCTTCAGAGGAGCTCGATTACAACCACAAAATGCTAGTCTCATTCCACTCAGGTTTGGCATCATTTGGGATCGTGCATTCGACTATAAAATCGACCAGTATCTGAGCTTCGATTGACGATCGAGGTTAATAGTTGATGTCAAACTCTATCAGCTCAATAGCCCATTTTGCTATTCTTTCAGAGGCATTTGTTCGATAAAGAACTGCCTTGATTGGTTGATTAGTGAGGAGTGTTATGGAATGCCCCTAAAAGTAGGGCCGAAGTCTTCTGGCTGCAAGAGTGTAAGTTAATTTTTCTAATTTTGTGTACCTGATCTCCACATCTCTCAAGACTCAGCTCATGTAGTAGATCGATCATTGCACTTTTGCCTCTTCCTTGATCAGAACCGCTGCCAGGGCTGTAGAAGAGACTGCCAGATATAGGAATTGTTGGTGCAAAATTTGGTTGTCACCAAAATCGAGGCTAGAGTCGGAGAAGATGAGGTTGCCATTGGTGACCTGCAAAATAAGTCTCATCCAGAGTCAGAAGTAGTGGCTTTGGTAAGATCCTTCGATGATCAAGTTAGCTCTTTCGGCCAATAGAAATTGAGTGCTCAAAGAGATTTTAGCAAAGTTTTTAGAAAGAAATCAAGCGCTTGGAGAAAAAAATATATTTTGAGGGTCCCTTATATAAGTTGAGCCTATAATAAACTGATAGTGATAGCCATAACCATCTGGTGGTGGGCTATTCAATGCCACATGGGATTTGTTATAGAGGGTCGTGTCTATTATCGTGATGTGCCAGTCCATCGGAGTCTGACAACTTAAGTACGGATGGGATAACTGCAGGTAACGAAGAATTCTTAGCTAACACCATTCTAGAGGAGTTCAGAGGTTCTTGAGATCAGTCGCACTTGGGCTGTCATTTGCCATATCATGAGTCAGTGCCTAGGCCTTTTCGAGCAATTGATAAGAGAAGTCTGAGAGGAGCTCGATAGGTAGAGAAGCCCGAGAAGAGTTCGACGGGCGGTGAAGCCTGTCCAGAGTTCAGTCATCAAAGAAGTTTGGTTGAAGGAGAAGTCCAACAGGAGTTTGATTGCTGAAGAAATCTGGCTACTGAAGGAGTTTGGCTATTGAAGGAGAAGTCCAACAAGAGAATGACTATTGAAGAAGTCCGACTGAAGAAGAAGTCCGATAGGAGTTTGACTGCTAAAGGAATCTAGCTACTAAAGGAGTTTGACTAAAGGAAAAGTTCGGTAGGAGTCCGATTGGTAGAGAGGTCTGGCTGATGGAGAGGTCTGGGAGGAGTTCGACTAGTAAAGGAGTCCGATTGAAGGAGGTCGACTGAAGGAGAAGTTCGATAGGAGTTCGACTGCTGAAGGAGTCTGATTGCTGAAGGAGTCTGACTGAAGGAGAAGTCCAGCAGGAGTTTGATTGGCCCCTAAGCTAATCAGGCTAGACTGCCCAAGGGGCCACTCTCACTATTCAAGTTCATCCGAAGGGGATCCAATGATAGGAGGGTGATCGAGATCACTCTAAGACTAGGCATTTAGCCAAACTTTGATGGGAGCGGGTTTATCCCCAACAATAGTCCTCCTACTCCCAGGTTTGAAATTAAAAGGAAGGGAGTATAGATGCGATTGTCGAAGTTCTTTTTAGTCTCCCACATCCGTCAGGATGGGATGCCTTGACATCTACCACACTGGTGCCGAAACTTCATAAATATGAGATGACCTAAAAAGACATTTTTTAAGCCTCCCACGGAAACTTTGTCTAAGGTACAGCCCCTTGCCACTTCTTTGTCATGATGAGTGGGACACGCGGTGCACACAAATTGACCAAATAAGATCTGCAATCATAACCATCTTGAGCTTTTCTTGGCCATTAAAGGACTTCTCCTCCCTTCAGAATTCATTCTTACCGGAGTCTTCTTCCCTCCTAAGCCCTTGCCTTCTTCCTACATGAGCGCACTGGTTCTTTCTTGCATCCTCTCCAATTTTTGGCACTCCTCCGCTCAATTTTCATCATGCCCATTGCTTCTTTGCCCCTCTCAATCAACTTAGGTTTGCCTTCTATCATCTATTTTCAATTTTTCTAGCATCTTTTTTCTTCTTGCTCTTTTGGTTTCTTTGGTAAAAGCTTCTATAGTGCATTTTTCCTTGATTTTTGGAAGTTTTTCTGCAGCTTTATTTTGATTTGAATGTCTTCCGAAACCTTCCATTCTGCCAGTTCTTGGAGCTCGTTTGGACCAGCCTTCCTAGATCCCACACCCTTGGCCGAGGTTGAGCCTAGGAATATGTCTCACCAATCTTTTATCTCGAATACCACCCCTTTGGTTTTGACTCCAAACGATCTTTCATTGATTTGCATCCAGTATGGGGTTCCCTTTGAGTATGACCTCGAGCTCACTGAGTCAAACGAACGTGCGAGTTCGCCTCCAGTTAGTCGGTTTTATCTGTATCTAGAAGCCTTGCGCGCGGGCTTCGACTTCCCCTTCCATCCTTTGTTGTCGCACTTTTTTCACTTTTTGAATATTTCTTTTGCTTCCATCATACTGAACTCCTTTCGATTTGTAATTGGTTTTCTTTTTCTTTATCATCTAGCCAATGTCCGATCAACTATTTACTTTTTTAGAATTTTACACTTTCAAGTGTCATCCTTTCGTGAAGGACTGGTGGTATTTCTCCTTCCAGTTCGGTAAAAAGGGGTTACTGAAAGGTGCTCCTTCTTCCATTCACAACTAGAAGGAGAAATACTTCTACATCTGATGTCTGACCTTGCTGCTTGACCTTTTTCCATGGGGCTTCCTTTGGAAATTAGTTCGTCGAACCCCTAGTTTAGATGAAGTCGACCTCAAGTATTCTAACAAGCTCAAGGCGTACCAAGCTTTTCTTCTTTCCGACCTTCTAAAGGAGCAAACCTTATTCAACCTTGGCTTAAGTCCTCTCAACCCCACCGGTACTATTGTCGTTATCACTATTTCTTGCCTCATGTATGTATATATATGAGTATGAATGTTCAATTCTCGTGAAGTTTTGCATGTACCTTGGCTGACTATAGTTTTTTCTTTATTGCAGAAATGGATACCGATGCTGTGGAGAGGCTCACCAAGGGTCTTTATGCCTAGAACAAAAGAAAAGGGAAGGCCCCAAGCAAGGGTTCAAAATGGGTGAAGGTCGGCGCCTCTGACCCTGCGGCTTTTGCTACCACAAAAGTCACACCCAAGGTTTGCCCATGAGTCAAGGTTGCCCAGGCCACCAGCATCGATGTTGCTGAAGGAGATCGACCCCCGTTTGGCATCATCAACACCATCTTTTGGGAACTTCAACGAGGGGAGGCTAGTAGACCAACAAAGCCCATGAGGAGGTGGAGGACTGAGGAGCCCATCACTTTCATCCATGAGGATGCCCAAGGGATCCAGTTTTCGTATAATGATGCAGTTGTAATCTCTTTAAACATTGCTGACTATGATGTATGCCGTGTTCTGATAGATAATGGAAGCATCGTCGATGTTTTATTTTACGATGCTTTCTCTAAAATGTCGGTACCCAATAACCACCTGAGACCAATGAACTCTCCATTGGTGGGCTTCACTGGCGATGCTGTGCCAGTCAAAGAAATAATAACACTATCTGTGGCTGCAGGGCAATACTCGAAATAGGCCAGGGCATAGGTTGACTTTTTGGTAGTAAATCTGCTCCCGCCAAAGTTTGACTAAATGCCTAGTCTTAGAGCAATCTCGGTCACCCTCCTATCATTGGATTCCCTTTGGATGAACTTGAACAGTGATAGCAGCTCCTTAGACGGTCTAGCCTGGCCAACTTGGGGGCCAATCGAACTTCTGTCGGACTTCTCCTTTAGTCGAACTTCTTCAACAGCTAGACTCCTTCAGTAGTCGAACTCCTATCGGACTTCTCCTTCAGCTGGATTCTTTTACCAATCGAACTCCTATCGGACCTCTCCATCAGTTAGACCTCTCCATCAGTCGGACTCCTATCAGACTTCTCCTTCAGTCGGACTCCTTTAGCAGTCGGACTCCTTTAGAAGTCAAACTCCTATCAAACTTTTCCTTCAGTCGGACTCCTTCAGCAGTCGGACTCCTACCGAACTTCTCCTTTAGTTGAACTCCTTCAGTTGTCGGACTCCTTCAGTAGTCGAACTTTTGTCAGACTTTTTCTTCAATCAAACTCTTGCCGAATCTCTCCTTCAATCGAGCTCCTTCGACGGTCGAACTTCCGGTAGACTTCGCCGCCCATCAAACTCTTCCCAAGCTTCTCTGCCTGTCAAACTCCTCTCGGACTTCTCTTACCAGTTACCCAAAAATGCCTCGACATCGACTCATGTATGGCAAACGACACGCCAAGCATGGCTGATCTCAAGAACCTCCGAACTCCTCTAGAATGATGTTAGCTAAGAATTCTTTGTTATCTATGGCTATCCTATTTGAACTTGAGTTATCAGACCCTGACGAACTAGCACATCACGACAATAGACATGACCCTTCGTAACAAACCCCACATCTCCCTTAACGACCCACTACATGGCCATTACGGTTGTCACTATCAGTTTGTTACAGGATCTGCCTATATAAGGGATCCTCCAAATATATTTTCATCTCCAAGCTCTTGATTTCTTTCTAAAAATTTTGCTAAAATCTCTCTGAGCACTCCATTTCTATTAGCCAAAAGAGCTGACTTGATCATTGGAGAGTCTTATCGGAGCCACCACCTCCGACTCTGGACGAGATCTAATTTACAGATCATCGACGGTGACCTCATCTTCTTCGACTCCAGCCTTGATTTTGGCGATAATTAGATTTCGCACCAACAGGAATAGTTTTTCTCTAGGCTCGGGCTTTGCCAATAGTGGGGGTGAACCAAGGTAGCTCTTGAGTTCTTCAAATGCCTATTGGCACTCTGTCATCCAGCAGAAGTTCTTTGATTTCTTGAGGACCTGAAGAAGGGCATACATCGCTCGATCGACTTTGAGATAAAGCAATTTAAGGATGCCACATTTTCAACTAGGTGCTGGACTTTCTTTATTGATTTTGGGGCGATCATCTTCTTGATGGCCTAGATCTTCTTGAGATTGGCTTCAATCCTCCATCTTCAGACCATGAACCCCAAGAATTTTTCTGAGGTCACTCCGAAGGTGCATTTAGTCGGGTTCAACTTTATCTTATATCTTCGAAGGGTATTGAAGGTCTCTTCAATATCAGCAATGTGATTGGACGAGGTTCAGCTCTTGACAAGCATATCATCCACATAGATTTCTATATCACAATCGATCTGCTCCTTGAGGATCTTATTGACCAGGCATTGATAGGTTGCATCTGCATTTTTAAGCCCAAAGAGCATAATTCTATAACAATAAAAAGCACGATCAATAATAAAAGTAGTTTTCTCCTCATCCTCTGGTGCCATCCAGATTTGATTATAGCTAGAGAAGGCATCCATGAAGGTAAGGAGCTCATGGCCCAAGGTTGCATCCACCAATTGATCAATTCTGGGTAGGGGGTAGCTATCCTTTGGACAAGTCTTGTTCAGCTTCTTGAAGTCAATACACATTCTCCACTTGCTGTTGGCCTTCTTGACAAGGACCATATTGGAGACCCAACCTGGATAGTGGACTTCTTGGATGAATCCAACTTTAAGAAGCTTATCCACTTCCTCCACTATTTCCTTCTGCCTTTCTGGTGCATGGCCTCGAATTTTCTCTTTCACTGGCCTATACTTAGGATCAACGGCCAATCAATGTTCCATGACTTCAGCATCAATTCTTGGCATGTCTACTAGGATCTAGGCAAAGACGTCAACATTCTTCTGTAAGAAGGCAATGAGCTATTCTCGAACTTCATCTTTCAAGTTGGAGTCGATCTACACTGTATGCTCCGTGCTTCCATCATTCAGAGGGATGGTTATAAGATTTTCCATGGGCTCATCCCGCTCCTCAGTGAGGTCATCGCGGATATTCAGTCCATCAATTAGGCAAGGATCGAGATGGCTTCCCTTTTGTAAGGTGATGGAGTAATAGTGCCTTGCCAAGGTCTGATCTTTCCTGATCTCTCTGATTCCATAGCTTGTTAGGAACTTCACTTTCAAGTTGCAGGTTAACACCATAGCCCGAAATGCATTTAGACCTGATCGACCGAGAACTGCATTATAGGCTGATGGGGCCTTCACTACCAGAAAGTCAACCTATGCTTTGGCTTGCTTTAGGTATTACCCTGTAGCCATAATTAGTGTTATTATTCCTTCAACTAGCACAACATTGCCAGTGAAGCCCACCAATGGAGAGTTCATAGGTTTCAAATGGTTATTGGGTATACATATTTTAGTAAAAGCATCATAAAATAAGATATCAACAGAGCTTTCATTACCAACTAAAATGTGGTGTACATCATAGTCAGTAATATTTAAAATGATTACAACTGTGTCATTGTGTGGGAACTGAACTCCTTATGCATCTTCATTAGTGAAAGCTATGGGCTCATCAATTCTTCATCTCTTCATAGGTTCTACTGATCCATTGGCCTCCCCTCATCGAAGTCCTCCAAAGATGATGTTGATGATGTCGAGGGATGGTCAATCTCCTGATTGCTCCTCCCTCCTCGATGGCTCTGATTGTGGTAGTGCCCTTGGTCGATCTTTCCTTGCCTCTGGTCGGCATCTTAGAAATCAGCCCAATTGACCCTACCTGACAAGCTTCTCGATCTCATCTTGGTGCTGAATGCATTTCTCAGTATCGTAGCCATGATCATGATGGTAAAGATAGTACTTATTTAGATTGCACTTGCCTGGGTGAGTGCACATCCTCTCCAATCTTGATAGCTGCTCCTTGATCTCTATCAAAACTTGAGTTTTTAGAGCATTAAGGAGGGCGTAATTGTGAAACCTTCTAGGAGGAGAACTTCTTCACGCTCTTCTATCGGGGCTTCTTTGATGATGAGTTTGAGCGGGAGTTCGAGCTTGCCTGCGCTTAGGGAGAGTCCACGAGCACGGCCAAATTTCATTCAGCTTTTCTTCAACTATGGGCTTGCTAGATTCATTCGCCTGCCGCTCTCTTATGGCTTCCTCATCTTCAGTTTGAAGGCCTCCTCAGCTCGGGCATAATCTTTAGCTCGAGCTAGAAAATCAACAAAATTTTTGGGGTACTTCTTCTCTAGAAAGAATAGCAAATCATTCTTCTAAAGGCCATCCTTAAGCGCAGCCATGGCAACCGACTGATCCAGATTTTGAACCTCTAGTGCAGTGGTGTTAAAGCAATTGACGTAAGCTCGGATGGTCTCCCCTTCCTACTGCTTGATATTGATGAGGGAGTTTCAGCCTCATCTTGGACGTCGGCTACTGATAAAATGAGTCGCAAACTGATGGCTCATTTGGTCGAAGGAGAAGATCATACCCGACTTCAGCATCGAGTACCAATTTCTCGCTGCTACCTTCAAAGTAGAAGGAAAAGCTCGACACAGAATAATGTCTGATGCACTATGGAGTACCATCATAGTTTGGAAGGCCTTTAAATAGTCAACTAGATCAATGGTCCCATCGTAGCTCTCAAATTGAGGGAGCTTGAAGTTTGGTGGGATCGATTCCTGCATAATTTTTAGGAGAAAGGAGGGTCAGTACATATGTTATCATGGTTACCTGGGGCAGCATGGTGGAGTTCCTCAATCCATCGATCCATTTCTTGAAGTTTCCGATTGAGGGCCTGATCTCTATCATGGGTCTCGGAGGGTTTTCAACTACAGATGGGGAAGGTCTCTTTTAAAGAAGAGTCATAATCAGAATGGAGGCTCTTCGCTCTCTATTTTTTCTTCTCGAAGGTGATGGGTCTATTGACCCAGGTATGCCTCCTTGGGATTGGTTCTTGACATTTCGATGGGGGGTTCTCTGGCTAGACTATCATCGAAGATCGTTGCATGGCCTGCACCATCTCAGTGAGGTCCCAAATCTGCTGCATCAATAGGTTGAACTGCTCTAGATCCACCATTGTAGCCAACGAAGGTGGTTATGGTGCCAATAAAGCAAGCAGATTTGGCTCAGATCTGGTGGTAGAGGTGGTGGATCTTCGAGTGGTCATCTTCTTCAAAGGTATTTTGAGGTTGAGGGAGAGAATGGAGATGACCCTTGAAGAAGAAAACTCATAAGATCGACTAAGCACTCCTTTTAGAATAAGAACTCAGGGGCCCTTCCTCCAGCACCAATTCTATTGGTGCAAAATCTGGTTGATGCCAGAATCGATGCTGGAGTCAGAGAGGGTGAGGTTGTTGCTGGTGACCTACAAAACAAGTCTCACTTGGAGTTGTGGGTGGTGGCTCCGATAAGATCCTCTGACGATCAAGTCAGCTCTTTCGACCAATAAAAATAGAGTACTCAAAAAGAAAAGTGGTAGAGTCTTGAGAAGGAGAAGAGAGCTTTCGAAAGAAAGCATATTTGGAGGGTCTCTTAAATAGGCGAAGCTTGTAACAAACTGATAGTGACAGCTGCAATCACCTAGTAGTGGGCCGTTCAGGGCCATGTGAAGTTTATTATGGAGGGTAGTGTCTGTTGTTGTGACGTGCCAGCCCATTAGGATCTGATAGCTAAAGTTTGGATAGGATAGCTGTAGGTGATGAAGAGTTTCTAGTTATTGTTATTTCAAAGAAGCTCGGAGATTATCGAGATTGACTGTGCATAGGTTGTTGCTTTCTATATCAAGGGCGTGGGCTGCTGGAAAGGATCCAGATGGAATCCTACTAGGAGTATCTAAGAGAAGCTCGACCGAGCGGAGCCCTTTAAGTAATTGGAAGGAGAAGTCTGGGAGGAGTTCGACTATAGAAAAAGTCTGAAAGAAATTCGACTGATAGAGAAGTCCAACTGAAGGAGAAGTCCGGAGGGAGTTCGACCATAGAAAAAGTTCGAAAGGAGTTCGACTGATGGAGAAGTCCGACTAGCATAGAGGTCTGACTGGAAGAGAAGTCTGAAAGGAGTTCGACTGTATGAGAAGTCTAGAAGGAGTTCGATTGATGGAGAAGTCTAGCTGGAAGAGAAGTCCAGAAGGAGTTCGACCGGACCTCAAGCTAGCCAGGCTAGACTGCCCAGGGGGCCACTCTCACTATTCAAATACATCCAAAGGGGATCTAATGATGGGAGGGTGGCCAAGATCGCTCTGAGACTAGATATTTAGTCGAACTTCGACGGAAGCGGGTTTATCCCCAACACCCTTGAAGTTAATTATGGAGATGCAATGCAAAGAAATAAAATATCCAATCAAGTTAAAAATTAATTTTATTTTATATTTTTGATTATGCTAAATTAATTAAGTGTTATGAGATGTCAATAATTTTTTGGAATTTATAGTTTTATCATTTTATTGATATTTTTTAGTTTTTGACTCTTTTGGTTTTACAAAAAAAAGTAAATTTAAGTGATTAAGTCTTAAAAGCAATAAATTAATCTAAACTATAGAAAGGAGAAATTAGTTATGAAAGGCCATAATAACTAGATCAAATTAAAGAACAATAATTTTTTTATTTTATTTTATTATTTTATTATTTGATTTTTAAAATTAATTAATTAATTTTTTTTAATTGAAGCAACCATGCTAGAATCCTTGATAATGATACCAAAAATTTGATGCTTGTCATTACAGCAATAAATAAAAATTAAACTTAATTTTACTATTTAGAATAGTAGTAAATCGGTGTCGATTTTCTCAAAGATTGAAGACTAAGTTATATTTAATTTAATTAAAAATATAATTTTAAATTTAATTTTAAAATAATAATTTAAATAAATAGATTAAAAAATAAATTAAAATTAAAAAAATAAATACTTAATTAATTATAATTTTATAATTAATTAAAGATATTCTAGAATTTTGAATTTATTTCTAGTAGGATAATGGTAATTCTTTTTAATATAAAAATTTATTATTTTTAAGAATTTAGTTATGATTATAATTTATTTTTTTAGAGCATGAATTATATCTCTTGATCATGATCCATCTCTATGAAATAATAAATTATTTAATACTTTAATTATTAAAAACTAAGAATATAATTTTTAATAATTTTTCTTTAAAATAAATTATTAAATTGAGTACGAACTATATCTATCGATCATAATTCATCCAAATGAATATAATTTATTTAGCTCTTTAATCAATAATAAGCATGTCAAAAAATCAAGATCTCATGCATAGAAAAATAAATTTCATTAAAAACTAGGCAGGAGAACATATTTACATAAAAAATAATTACAAAAGATAAAAAAAAGTACAATCCATGCTCAAAGACTTCATCTACTTTCCTAGAATTTAGCTCCTTAGCCATGCATGGTTGATGATCTGCTCACTACTGGCATCTTCAAAGCTCCTCGATGAAGGATGGAAGAAGAAGAAAGGAGGAAGAAAGGAGGAGGAAAAGAGAGAAAAAGAGAGGGAGCAGGCTCTGTTCTGGAGAGTTTTGCTATTTTTTGGCATAGAGAATCTGTCTGAGGGCTTCAGGGTGTAAGGGGATTTAAATAAAAGAGAAATCATGGACTTTTGAGTAATTTTCAAAGTCTAAATTTGAGTTTTGATCAAATTACTCATGCTGTAGAAGTTCTGGCCATCAGATCTATGATCAATGCTCTGAAATCCACTAAAAAACCCATTGCATAGCTCAAGATCATCTTGGATTAATTTTGGGCTGTCGGAACTCTAGATCAAGCCATTTTTTGGTCATAGGATGGCACCTGGGATCGCTCTACACCGTCGGATCATGCTTCAGAAGGCTGGAAAAATCCTAGATCAAACCGAAATCGCCTCCCACCATTGGATCTGAATTGGCATTGTATGCAGCCATCCGATCGTGTCTTACTATGTTTGTGGACCCTGTGAATCGAGCGTAACAAAGACCCCACCCAATCTGAGCTCACTTTGCCACCTGAATTATTGATTTTGCCCTCTTGAGCTACGTGTGTTTTTCTATGGATCCTTTAAGGGTCCACGCCTTCCATGCGATGTCTATTGGAAATTATGTCCTAAAGCCAATCATCAGCCTATTGACGGTTGAGATATTATAATTAATTTATTAATTAATAAAAAAATTTTGACATCTTTTTCATCATAAGTTTACATCTTCTAATGAACTCTATTGTTGTGATGAAGTTCTTAAAACTATTTAGTTTTGATAAAGAGAAAATTTATCGATTAGTCCTTAAATTTGTTCACGACCAAATGATAGGCTGTTAATTAGGACAATAGCATCTATCGAGCATAGGTCGCTATATGCCATATAGGTTGGTTGTTCTCTTAACCAAGGAGTGTAGAGACATTGGTATGGCATACAGGTGAGATGTATGGATACATCGTCATTGAACATGACCAACTTCAGAGCATTCTGCTATCGAGAATGTCTTTGATGGGATATAGGTATAAGTATCCCTTAGACCTAAGATCACCTTGGTGACTTACAAGCAACTCACTATGCTTAGGTATCAGAATAACTGAATTTCTAATTTAGCAATGGAAGGCTTCTGGGTATAATCAAGTTCTTGCAAAGTTGGAATATGATCAAGATGGAATTGACCACTCTAAGAGTTGAAGAAGAATGTATCACTGTATTTCAATATAACAAAACCTTGGCCAAGATAATCCATCAAATAAATTTGATATTTTGAAATATAAAGTGGACAACCTGATCAGAGTTGATAGTTGAACTCTGAGGTATCCTACGAGCATTATGGTCAAGGGGATGAATTATATGGAAACTATATTTGCATGGGTTCTAAGGATGGTGTTTAACACCTTCCGACCTATCCGACCGTCGAGTATCATTGCTAGATGGTCACTTCAATTGATACAAAAATTTATTCTAATGCTACCGACTTAGGTTCAGACTTATGAGGTCACACACATTAGAGTTCACATTCCGATTGAATAGTTGATCAGTGATTTAGAATCGTTTTAGGGTTAAATGATCAATATGATTAATATTTAATGTAGTGCAAGTATTGCAGGAGGATCGATTAGCAATTTGATTGCTAATTAGCTTAATTTGATTAAGCCAGTAGGCTAAGATTAAATCTAATTAAATATGGTATAATTAAATTTGATTTGGGCTTGATTGGATCAAGTCCAATTGGCTTATTGGATAAGCCAAGTGTAAGGAAGAACTAGTCCTAGTCTAACTAGGACTTGGATCAACCCAAATTTCTAATTTGATTAGAAAATTAAATTATAATTAAATATAATTTAATCTAATTTAATTAAATCCTTAAATAAATTAGGACTTTATTTAATTGGATTGGTTTACTCTTATTTTTATTTGGTTAAAAGACATTATTTGATCAAGTCAAAACAGGAGTCCTAGTGTGACTAGGACTCCCTATTTCTTATGCCACCTAATCCTCACACCCCATCCTTTTCTCTTTTTGTTTTTACATAAAATTCTCCATTCCCAAAGGCTTCTCACACTCCCTTTTCTCTTTTCTATTTATCATATGGAAGTTTGTTGGAAGACCAAGTCAAAAAGAAAATTAGTTTTGCTTAAGGATTCTATGAGATAGAATCCTTGTTGACCAAATCTTCTTCCCATTGTGTGCCGACCCATCTTTCTTTATTTCCTCTGATTTCTATGGTAAAAGAGGGATTTTTTGTGCACCCCCTTTTCTGGTCCACAGTAGAAAAAAAAAGGTGGGGGCGCCCAAGAGTTGGGCACCCAACAACTTCCCATGTTTGGACATTCCTAGTCTAAGTTTTTGACCAATCTTGGACTTTATATATCTCTTTATTTAAAGAAAATTTTTGACTAAAATTTTTGTGGATTGTAGATATTTGAGAGATCTCTTTGGTGTAGAAAGATTAAAAAAAAATCATCTTTGTCGTGGAGATATTAAAAACACAAATCAGGATGTCTAGAAAAAGAATAAAGAAGAAGAAGAAGGTCTTCTTCTAGGATTTTTGTTCCAGATCTTTTCCTCCATTTTTGTGAGCTTTTGAGAGGTGTCTCAGAATCACAAATCTTCTTTCTTTTCTTGTGGTATTTTGGAGTATCCAAGTTTCAAAGAAAAAAGCATCGGATCGACCATCGAAGAGAGATCAACACAGTGCTAGCATACTATGCTGATTTTCTGCATCAAGATCTTTGATCGTATTTGTGATCTCGTATGGATGACTCCTAGAGGATGGACACGTGTATGGCTCATGACTTCATTCTCAAGCCTGGATTAGCAAGTTAGAATGTCTAACTTGCTCAGGTAATAGATCCAATCTGTTATTTTGTAGCTGCATTAGATGATGTATAGATCTAGGTTGATATGATCAACTTTTTCTTTTTCTTTATATTTTTAATTTTTAATTTAATATCATGTCTTGATCATATAATAGATCTGAGATCTAGGTGTTTATATATTTATTTAAATAAATATTTAATTTATTTAAATCTTTCGTTGCCTGATCTTGAAAAAGTTTCAAGATCTATCCATAAAACCCTAGATCCGATTCCTTCAATGTTGCGATTTTTCATGGACCGCATGGTATCCTGACATTACAATGACGTCAGGTGCTAAGGGATGCTAGGCCTTCTAGGCCTTTTCCGCACGTGTGGGCTAGCTTCGGTCAAGCGCTGGTGGACTAGGCTGGCAGGCTATGGTCAGGCCGATTTTCTTTGGATCGATCGGTTCAGTAGGCTAAGTTGACCGATTTTATTTCTTTTATTTATATTTATTTTTCATTTTCTTTATTTAAACTTTCAGCCTTCATTTAAATTCTAATTTAGCTCTAATTTTTATCAAATTTAATTCGTTTGAACCCATAAATTAAGCTCTTCACATTAGTGAGCTTCTTTCATATAAAATAATAATAAAATATTAATTTTAAAATAAATATTAATTAATGTATGATTAAATACTTTTTATTTATGAATTTATGATAGTTATCATTATGGTTGGTGATCTCAAAAAATTAATTAGATTTATTAGTGAACTTAGAAAAATAAACCCACTAAAATCAGAAAGATTATAGTAAAATTATTAAGGAGAGCTTGGATAGTGGACGTAGGTGCAACATTGTGTCAAACTATTAAAAATTAAATTGTATTTGTGTGGTGACTTTGAAGGAAAAATTCTGATTTTTTGGATCAGGTTTGTTCAGATTTGATCGGATCAAGAAAAATATTTCAAAAATTTTTCTCATATATCTAGATTAGATCTGAGATGTGTTAGATCTGATTCTTATTAATTCTAATAAATTAAAAATAAATTTAGATAAATTAAATCAAATTTAATTTTACCTTGATGTTGGGTAATCCTATTACCCGTTGATGATCCTATAAAGCAGCGGAAGGTTCTGGATCTAGCCACGCAAGTGCCTGGCCTCTACCGGTATCCACTCAGGCTGGATCTAGAGATCCTCTTCTTCTCTATCACATCTCCAAAAATTAGATCTGGATCTGATTTGGAGGATCTTCAAAACTCCTTTTGAAGATCAGCAGTTGTCCTTTGCAGCAGCGCAGCCTTCTAGCTTTCTCAGTCGCCTTTCTCTTGATCTGGATTGCACCAAACTGGATCCCAAACTTTCTTTGGGCATGGAGAGGAGAGGGAGAAAGAAGACTTGGCATGGAGGAGGAGAGAGGAGGCAGCCTTGGGGTGTGGGCTAGGAGAGAACTCTTCTGAGTTGGGTGCAGATAGGGTCTTATTTATAGACTATGCGTGATCCAACTCCTCTTCTTCCCAACCAATCACAACCCTTTGTGAAATCAGATCTAAATCTGATTGGTGGGATAGATATCCCTGAGTCCCTAGATGGATTCATTCTCCTTAGATGGTGCCTAAGACCAGTCAAAGTTGGTTCTTAGGAGAAGTCTAATTGGAATCCAAAAAGGAGATGGAGTCCCTATCCAATAGGGACTCCTGGGCGCCTCCAGCTTGGGGCACACGCCAAGGGTGTGCGCCCTCCTCCTTTGCCAGGTTCTAGATAGGGGACAAGCCCCCACCAGCTCTCCAATAGGTGCATGACACATGGACAAAAGTCAAAGTATCAATGGTCAACATTTGACCAGTCAAAGGTCAACTTTTGACCAAAGTCAAAGGACGAGAAATGGCAGGTGACCAAAAATGGTAGGTATTGTCTTACAAAATAAGACAACCCTTTTCTGACCTGGACAAGCTCCAGTCAGACCAAGTGAAGGCCTCTGATTGAGCACAAACTCCTTTGGCTCAGTCAGGACAACTATTTATGATAGTAAAAGAAGAACGTTAGGTTCAATCGAGTGCTAGCACGATTTTCTTGAACCTAATTGAATCTCATTCAGATCAATTGAACTGGATCAGTTCAATTGATGATCACCAGATTCAAACCCTTGTTTGTGTGACCCAGTTAGGTTCAGTTCTGTATGGTAATGGGATATGTCATGATCTCTATCATCGACATCATCGAAACTCCTTTCGATGGATCAGAACTCTTTCTGATTCGAACAGCTAGAATGATCGATCATCTAAATCATTCTAATTGCTCCCAAAATCCACCAGTGACACCTAGCAGTATATGGTGGCAACCCATCAGAGCTGAATGCGAACCTCTTGGTGCAGCTACCTGTGTGATTAAGTTCTTCTATCTTGAGCCCCGATCAGATTAGGGTTAAGGTGAACTCGTCAAACCCTAGTTTCTGTCATATGATGTAATCATTCGATTCAAGTCCGATGTGAAAACCTAAATAGAAACTCTTTCTATTATTTCACTCTGCCATGGCCATGGGCTTCTGGACTTGATTCTCATGATCATCATAGGGCTGCTCCTCTACCACCGAGGTAGATAGATTCCATCTTGATGCAATCCAGTTCCTACAATGAACATGCTATAGCCAACATACACCTCAGGATTTCCGATATGGCTAGGAGATCGAGTTAATGGTGTAGTCAAACTATAACACCCTCAAGGTGAACTGCCGATGCACCTCAGGTCAAAGAACCAGACACACCTACTGCAGCATCGAGTCAGTCATTGACGAGAAGGTAGACTTCCCTAATGACTACTCGAGGTGGTCACGCTCAGTGCCCTCGTTCTCTAACGAGTACCTGTACTCTCGCTCCGGTGTCTCCACACCGTAGACTCAAGACTCATCTACTAAAGAGAAGCGATTGTACACCAACCTTTCGGATCAATCACCATCCTCGTGATGATCCTATGGTCGGGAGCATTTTATGAGTTAATAATGATTATTCATGTCTTAAATTTTCAACTCTTGAAAATATGAATTATCATTACCATTAACTCAAAGGATGTATCACAGACACTAAATACACATATGTGATAGAAAATAACCCATTTTATTGATTTATAGTCAAAATTATAATTTTGCCCCTAGAAGTGTATTACAAGTGTCAGCCAATTCTGGCTTCTAGGGCACATATATCTAACAATCTTCCCACTTGTCCTAAAGCCAATTGGCTACAAGTCTAAGTCCCATCTTCTCAAGGTGGGCTTCGATCTTCTGCTGGCCCAACGGCTTTGTAAGTGGGTCTGCCACATTATCTGTGGAGTTCGACTCTCTTGACCTCGACGTAACCCTTCTCGAGGTAATCGCGGATGAGGTGGTATCGCCGCTCAATGTGCTTGGATTTTCTGGTGAGACCTCGGCTCCTTAGCAAGGGCTATGGCGCCATTGTTGTCGCAGTATAGAGGAATGGCATCTGATGGCATTACTCCAATTTCTGCAGCAAACTTCTTATACCAGAATGCTTCCTTCGCAGCCTCTGATGCAGCGATATATTCTGCTTCCATGGTGGAATCTGCTATCATAGTTTGCTTGAAACTCTTTCCAGCTGACAGCACCACCATTGCACACAAACAGACTCCCAGATGTCGACTTTCGATCATCTACATCGGACATGAAATCCGAGTCTGTGTATCCCTGGACTTGGAGTTCTCCATTACCAAAGACCAACATCATATCCTTAGTTCTTCTTAAGTACTTAAGGATACATTTCACAGAAGTCCAGTGTTCTTCACCTGGATTTGACTGATATCTGCTTGTGACACTCACAGCATGGGCTATATCAGGTCGTGTACATAGCATGGCATACATGAGGCTCCCTATTGCAGAAGCATAAGGGATCTTGCTCATGCATTCTATTTCCTCAGGTGTGCTAGGGCACATCTTCTTGGAAAGATGAATACCATGTCTGAAGGGTATTAATCCCCTCTTAGAGTTTTCCATACTAAACCTCTTTAGTACTTTCCTCTATGTACATCTTCTGTGAAAGTCCTAGCATCCTATTCGGTCTATCCCTATAGACCTTAATTCCTAGAATAAAGGATGCTTCACCTAGGTCTTTCATGGAGAATTCCTTGGACAACCATATTTTGACTGTTGTCAACATGGGAATATCATTCCCAATAAGGAGGATGTCATCCACGTACAATACGAGGAAGACAACAGCGCTCCCACTGACCTTTTTGAAGACACATGGTTCCTCTTCATTTTTGATGAAACCAAACATTTTGATCACATCATTGAAATGAGTGTTCCAGCTCCGAGATGCTTGCTTAAGTCCATATATGGACCTTTGCAGCTTGCAAACCTTGTGATCAGTATCACTGGATGTGAAACCTAGCGGCTGTTCCATATAGATATCTTCCTCAAGATATCCATTTAAGAATGCCATTTTCACGTCCATTTGCCATATTTCATAATCGAAATAGGCTGCAACGGCAAGCAATGTGCGGATGGATTTTAGCATAGCCACTGGGAAAAGGTATCCTGATAGTCAATGCCTTCGCGTTGACTATAACCTTTTGCCACTAGTCTAGCCTTGAATGTCTCCACATTTCCCATCTGCACCAATCTTTCTCTTGAAGATCCATTTACACCCAATAGGTACTATACCTTCTGGTGGATCTACCAAGGTCCAGACTTGGTTTGAGTGCATCGAGTCAATTTCTGACTGCATTGCCTCTAGCCATTTCTCGGAGTCGATATCTGATATCGCCTCGTTGTAGGTTTTGGGATCATCACCATGAGCACCATTACCTACGAGGAACATTTTCCTCTACTTTCCTCTGAAATAATACCTAAGTATCTTTCAGGGGGACGGAAAACTCTTTTCGATCTACGAGGTGGAGGAGGTAGTGTTCTTATTGGCTCAACCTGATTTGGTTCCAATTGGTCCTTAGCTCGTTGTACTTGTGAGACTTTCTCATCAAGCTTAATCTGCTTTCCAATGCCGCTATCTTGAATAAACTATTTTTCAAGAAAGATGGCATGTCGACTCACAATCACATTATGGTCTTCTGGAATGTAGAAATAGTATCCTAATGACTCTTTAGGATATCCTATGAATCGAGCTCTGAAGGACCTAAACTCTAACTTGTCCGCTTGTTGTCTTTTGACATGAGCCGGACAACCCCAAATTCTGAGATGACTCAGACTTGGTTTCTTACCATGCCATATCTCATACGGTGTGGTAGGAACGGTTTTAGAGGGAACCCTATTCAGTAGATAAATTGAAGTTAACAATGAGTGTCCCCAAAGAAAATCAGGAAGGTCTGTGAAGCTCATCATGGATCGGACCATATCCAATAGAGTCCGATTTCTCCATTCTGAAAACCCCGTTGAGTTGAGGTGTTCCTGGTGGAGTCCATTGAGAGACTATGCCATTTTTCTTGAGATAGTCTAGGAATTCCCGGCTAAGGTATTCACCTCCTCGATCTGATCGAAGAACCTTAATGGGTTTTTCAGTTTTATTTTTCTACTTCATGTCTGAATTCTTTGAACTTTTCAAAAGCTTCAGACTTTGTGTCTCATAAGATACACATACCCATACCTAGATAGATCATCGGTAAAGGTAATGAAGTAGACAAAATTGCCTCTAGCCGGCACATCAAATGGGCCGCACACATCAGTATGTACTAGGGCAAGGAGATCTGTGGCCCTTTCCCCATGTCCTACAAAAAAGGGAGTTTAGTCATTTTGCCTTGAAGACAAGATTCACAAGTTGGATATGACTCAAAAGTCAATGGACTCAATAGCCCATTTTTCTCCAATTTGTTGATCCTATCTTCTGCTATATGACCTAATCTCAGGTGCCATAGATATCTATCATTTGGACTATCCCTAGGTCGTTTGGCATTCACGTTTTGCTCGATAGTTAAGAATAGGATACATCAATATGTAGCTGATAAAGACCGTTAATAAGGAAAACCATTTGCAATTTTATTTCTTTCATAAAGAATGTTACAATGGTCCTTAAAGAAGGTAATCACATAGCCTTCTAGTGCTAAGCATGAAACAGAAATCAAATTCCTGCTAGCTGCAGGCACATAATAACAGTCTTTCAAAACTAAGTCTAAACCAGATGGTAATCGAAGAGGGTATGTTTCCACGGCCTACTGCAGCAACTCTTGCTCCATTACCGATGCGTAGGATCATGTCTCCATCCCTCAGCCTCCTGCTATCCTCAAGACCCTGCATGGAAGTGCACAGATGAGCACTAGAACCAGAGTCAAGCACCCAACTGGATGCAGAAGAAACCGTAAGGTTAGACTCAATAACGAGCATACCTCCAGAAGGACCTTCCTTCTTGTTCTTCAGGGTGGCCAGGTAAGTAGGGCAGTTTTCGCTTCCAAGTGGCCATCGTCGCTGTTGCAATGGAAACACTTTTCTTTGACATCGGCCTTCTTCTTCTTCGGCTCTGCCTTCTTCTTCTTTCCTTCCTTCCACCTTCTGCTTTTTCACAGACTTCTTTTTCTTTTCCATAAGACTTTCTTTTGGAAGAAGTCCATTCCATAGCAAGAACTGAGCCTTTAGAACCTTTCATAGAAAGCTCAGCGGTGACCAGCATATTCATTAATTCGGCCAAGGAAATTTTGAAGTTTATGCATGTGGTAATTCATGATGAATTGCCCATATGCATCAGTCAAGGATTGCAGAATAATATCATTCTGCAGATCCAAGTCTAACTTCACACCGAGCTTCTCAAGCTCTTCCAATGTCCTTGATCATCATCAGACAGTGATCTTGGACTGACTGCCCATCACGCATCTTAGCCTTAAAAAGTCATTTCGTGACTTGATATTTGGCTGCGCGACTCTGTTCACCAAACATCTCCTGCAGGTGAGCCAACATTTGGCGAGCAGTCCCGATATCTTCATGTTGGCGCTGGAGCTCATCAGACATCGAGCCCAACATGTAATATCTGGCCTTATTATCTTCGTCTATCCATTTTTTCAGAGACGCTCTCTGTTCAGTGGATGGACGGGCTGGTAAGGTGGGAGGGTCCTGGTCCAATACATGGGTTAACTTCTTGGAAACCCAAAAATAATTTTGTAGTTTCCTGAGCCAATCTTTATAATTGGGTCCGGATCAGTCTATGTGTGTCCAGGATACGTGCTAATGGGTTGGACGCAGACATTTTTCTGTAGAGAGTCAAAGATTCTAGTTAGATACTGTAATTATGACTTGACCAATTTATTTAGAGATTTTATTTTTAAATAAATTAGCTTCCACTATTTTCTTGGATCCCTACACTCCCTCTGTAGAGATGCAAAAATCTCTTCATGATTAATGATTTCTAGTGGGTGGTGCGGTCTCACCAACTGACTCATCACCTCACCTAACAGTTATTGGTGATGGGTTAGCCAATGAGTGAACAACTCTTGTTCAATGATTCTCTAATCATGGTGCACCCAAACTTGGTCTCTAATTCATGAATCTCACCGTATCCGAAATATTGATCCACTCCTTAGTTAAGTCAGACCCACCATTTGCATAGACTGGATTCCTAATTGAGTCTCTCACCGTATCCAAAATATTGAGCCCAACTCATCCTCCAGCCCATAGCATCCAATGCCTAATAGACATGGTTGCATCTTTCCGGTGCAACTGAGCCACTGTATCCAGCCGAGAACAATCAACCCCAAGAAGGGCCCGCACATCTACAATGGTGGAAGACCTCAGACTTAATCTTTTCTTAGGGAGAATTGATTCAGGTCTCATTAAACTAGACTTATCATAGTCATAACAATTATGACTAACCTAGTGGCATGGGTTAGCTCGGATTATTGACCACCTCAGATCAGAACTGTGTCAACAGATATGGCCAGGTAAGTGAGATCGGTGGAAGGGAATATGCCATTAACTCGTACAAGAATGCATTCAGGTCGAGTAGCTTCCAATTAAAAATCAGTCGGTCGTATGTGCCAAACTTACCTTAGACACCAAATTGTTGAGCCAGAACCAATTGGGTTAGCCTACAATCCAGACTCTAACCTCTGAGCCTAATTAGGTCTTGCTTGATCGATCATCACGTGACTCGATCTTGACCCAGACTTAATCCTATTAGGCTGGTCAATTTAAGCATTGTTGATCCCATCTAACCAACTCTTGATTCGGTTTGATCAACCGCTTAGACCTAATTGAGCTACCCAAGCCCGAACCCAGTATTATGAATATGTCTTAGATCTAAAATTCTTCAATTTTAGACCTAATTAATATTTCATAATCTTAATTTTTAATTAAGTAGGGTTCATAAACAAAATATGCACAATAAATCCTAGGGTTTCAGGATCTAGGGTTTTGCAGAAAGTAAGTTTTGGATTTCTGATTAAGGACGAACGCGCAGCACCCCTACACATCATAAGAACACCCCATCGAATGGGAAGGAGAGGGCCTTTAAACCCTTCTTCATTCTTATGATCGGACGGCCAAGAGGAACGCCTTAATCAGGAACATGCAATACTACAAAATAGTTTTAGATCTATATCATATATCTCATATAAAAAATTAGATCTAATCATGGCATATTTTGCATACATCTCATGTATCGAATCATGCATATATTTTCAGATCTAAATTATCTCATAATAATCTAAAAAATTAGATTTAAATTGATCTAATCAAAATAAATTCTAATCTAGATAATTATGTAGAACTATTCTACAACTAGTCTAGACATGCATCAATCATATCTCATATGATATTTAAAATTAAATAATTTTTATTTACTATTTTTTAGATATTATTATAATATTATAATATCAAAAAATAGTAAATAAATAGATCTAAAATTTAATTTAATCAAATTAAATTGAAAACATGCAAGACTATTCTATAGAACTATTCTATTTTAGAACTAGTCATGCATATTTTCTAATCTTAGATCCAAATCATTTAATTTTAATTTTTTCTGATTTTAGATCTGATCACATCTCATGTGACATCTAAAATCACTTATTTTTTAATTAAAATAAATTTAAAATTAGATCTAAATACTTTTAGAACCTTGGCTCTGATACCAGTTGAAGGAAAATCCTGATTTTTCGGACCAGGTTCGTTCAGATCTGATCAGATCAAGAGATATATTTTAAAAATTTTTCTCTTGATCTAGATCAGATCTAAGATATTTTAGATCTGATTTATTATTATTTTAATAAATAAAATAAAAATAAATTAAATTAAATTTAAATTTAATTTACCTTGATTGGGTAATCCTATTACCCGTTGATGATCCTGTAAGCAGCGGAAGGTTCTGGATCTAGCCATGCAAGTGCCTGGCCTCTACCGGTATCCACTCAGGCTGGATCTAGAGATCCTTTCTTCTTCTCTATCACATCTCCAAAAATTAGATCTGGATCTGATCTGGAGGATCTTCAAAACTCCTTTTGAAGATCAGCAGTCGTCCTTTGCAGCAGTGCAGCCTTCTAGCTTTTGTCGCCTTTCTCTTGATCTGGAATTCGCACCAACCAAGAGTCCAAAACTTCCTTTTGGACATGGAGAGGAGAGGGAGAAAGTGGTTTGGCATGGAGGAGGGAGGGAGAGGCAGCCTTGGGGGGTCAGTTGGCTTAGGGTCTTATTTATAGACTAGCGTGATCCAACTCCTCTTCTTCCCAATCCAATTCTTTGTGAAATCAGATCTAAATCTGATTGGGGAATGGAAATAGAGAGTCCCCTGGATTCCTCCTTAGAGGGTGCCTAAGACCAGTCAAAGTTGGTTCTTAGGAGAACTCTAATTGGAATCCAAAAAGGAGATGGAGTCCCTATCCAACTTGGGACTCCAGGCATCCCAAGGGTGGCATGCGCCTCCTCCTTGCCAGGTTCTGGCAGGGGACAAGCCCCCACCAGCTCTCCAATAGGTGCATGACATGATGGACAAGTCAAAGTGTCAATGGTCAAATTTGACCAGTCAAAGGTCAACTTTTGACCAAAGTCAAAGAACAAGAAATGGCAGGTGACCAAAAATGGCAGGTGTTGTCTTAATTTACAAAATAAGACAACCTTTTCTGACTTGGACAAGCTCCAGTCAGACCATAGTGAAGGCCTCTGATTGAGCACAAACTCCTTTGGCTCAGTCAGGACAACTATTTATGATAGTAAAAGAAGAACGTTAGGTTCAATCGAGTGCTAGCACGATTTTCTTGAACCTAATTGAATCTCATTCAGATCAATTGAACTAGATCAGTTCAATTGATGATCACCAGATTCAAACCCTTATTTGTGTGATCCAGTTAGGTTCAGTTCTGTATGGTAATGGGATATGTCATGATCTCTATCATCGACATCATCGAAACTCCTTTCGATGGATCAGAACTCTTCTGATTCGAACAGCTAGAATGATCGATCATCTAAATCATTCTAATTGCTCCCAAAATCCACCAGTGACACCTAGCAGTATATGGTGGCAACCCATCAAGAGCTGAAAATGCGAACCTCTTGGTGCAGCTACCTGTGTGATTAAGTTCTTCTATCTTGAGCCCCGATCAGATTAGGGTTAAGGTGAACTCGTCAAACCCTAGTTTCTGTCATATGATGTAATCATTCGATTCAAGTCCGATGTGAAAACCTAAATAGAAACTCTTTCTATTATTTCACTCTACCATGGCCATGGACTTCTGGACTTGATTCTCATGATTCATCATAGGGCTGCTCCTCTACCACCGAGGTAGATAGATTCCATCTTGATGCAATCCAAGTTCCTACAATGAACATGCTATAGCCAACATACACCTCAGGATTTTGAATGGCTAGGAGACCGAGTTAATGGTGTAGTCAAACTATAACACCCTCAAGGTGAACTGTTGATGCACCTCAGATCAAAGAACCAGACACACCACTGCAGCATCGAGTCAGTCATCAATGACGAGAAGGTAGACTTCCTAATGACTACTCGAGGTGGTCACGCTCAGTGCCCTCGTTCTCTAATGAGTACCTATACTCTCGCTCTGGTGTCTCCACACCATAGACTCAAGACTCATCTACTAAAGAGAAGCGATTGTACACCAACCTTTCGGATCAATCACCATCCTCGTGATGATCCTATGGTCGGAAGCATTTTATGAGTTAATAATGATTATTCATGTCTTAAATTTTCAACTCTTGAAAATATGAATTATCATTACCATTAACTCAAAGGATGTATCACAGATACTAAATACACATATATGATAAAAAATGATTTATTTTATTATTTATAATTAAAATTATAATTTTATTCCTAGAAGTGTATTACAAGTGTCAGCCAATTCTGACTTCTAGGGCATATATATCTAACAGACTTATCTTCTTTCTTTACTTATTTTGATACTTGTTTAGTTTAGCTTTAAATTATTGTATAGCATTATTTATATCTTGATTCCATTACTATTTGAATTATACACATCTTAACCACTTAAATTAGTTTAACTCGAAGTACAAATTTATTATAGAGCTTAATTTGGTTAAAATTTTAAAAGGACTGAATTCATCCTCCCCCACTCTTGGGTTGCCACCTTCTAGGCAATAGATTTTGATGATTCCAAAATATTAAGTATAGATGATATTAATTATATGTTTTAAGGATGAATGTAGGTCTTTTTAGATGTTCAGATTAAAGAAATAATCCATAAAAAAGATCTCCTCAAAATACACTAAGTTAAGAACTTTAAAAAAAAAAAATTCAAGCTTAAGACTTAGTAGAGTCAACCCCAAAAGCAAATTAAAGGAGCCAACCCTTGTACTAAAATAGGCCTTAAAATAAGAAATTTTAATTTTTAGGATGAATAGGAGTCAACCTCAGGAAAATTGGAGTTGATCCTAGCATGCTGGAGGAGACTAGTGTGATCTTGAGTCGAGTCATGCCCTGCAGGAGCTGACTCTCTCAGAGGAAGATAGAGAATAGTAATTTTCTGGTTGTTTGATTGGAGTCAACCCCAACAAAATTAGAGTCGATCCCTATAGTCAAACCGACTCTAGCATGGGGCTAGCTGGCTCTCCAGGAAATACAGAAAGCTCTATTTTTCAAACTCTGAGGTCGAGTCAACTCCTGGGAGAGTCAGGTCAACTCAAAAAAAGTTAGAGTTGATCCTTAAGAATTTGGAGTCGACCCCAAGATCAAGACAAGCATAACGGCTAGTTTTCTACAGCTTCTCAAATGATCATTTCTCTACTCCAATGGCTAGTTTAAAACTTTCACTAATCAAAACTTATTCTCCAACCATCTCCAAGAATATTAAAAGGTAGAGAAACATTTGGGGAGCTAGATTAAAGGAGTTTAAAGATAAATCATTTTAAATTTGAGTGAGATTTATTGCACATCAAAAAAAAAAAAAAAGAGACGAACCAAGTATTGATTTCAGAAGGCATTCAAGAGCAATCTTCACTATCATCTCCAGTATCCTCTTAAGCTTCAAAGAAGAGTGATCAAGCTTCAAAAGATCCAATCTTTCAACCTCTTCTTCGTGCTTAAAGAGTTTATTTTTCTATTTAATTTTTGAACTAAAAAATCTTATCTTGTATTTTGATTTCTTTACAAGTTTCTTTATGAAAAAAAACTTGGAGATTAGGCCCATCCAAGTCTGAAATTGGATATTATAGGTTATGGTTGGTGAGCCTATAAAATCAATTAGATTGATTATGAGTCCAAAAAATAATCGGTGTAAGGTATTATTTGGTGATCCCAAAAATTCAACTAGATTTATTTATGAGCCTACAAAAATAAACACACTATAATCAAGGAGATAATAATAGAATTTTTAAAGGAAGCTTGAGAAGTGGACATAGGTGTGGCATTACACCGAATCACTAATTTAAGTATCTGTGGTGTATTTGGATTTTCTACTTTCCATTCTTGCTTTACTTAGTTTTAATTTCTCCTTAATATTATTTTAATTATTGTATTGCTTGTTGAAATTATTTAACTCTTGCTTTGCATAATACATATTTGATTCCGCTGCATATACTATACAATCATACTAAGTTTTGTTAAGTTAATTGAAGCACATTATTATTTAACATTTAATTTGGCTAAAATTTTCAAGAACATAATTTACCCTCCCCCCTCTTGGGTTGCTGCCTCTAGGCAACAATTGGTATGAGAGCCAGATTTTTTAATATTTGATTATTGTCCTAGCAATCTAAGAGCTAAAGATCATGGCAATCCTGGTTGGTTCCTCGTTTACCAAAGGACAATAAACCTCGAGGCCACCTCTATTTAATAGATCAAATTATATTTTTTGGAAAGCTAGAATGAGGATTTTCATACAAGCTTTTGATTATGATATGTGGAGAGTCATAACTAGAGGACTACACACACCCATAATTATAGTTAATGGTATATCTCTTTTCAAGCTAGAAAAAGATTAGGATGAATATGATAAAAAGATGGCTTAATTAAATACTAAAGCCATCAATATACTCTATTGCTCTCTTGATGTATATGAATTCAATAAAATATCAACTTGTGCATCAGCCAAAAAAGTTTAAAAAATATTTGAAATAACTCATGAGGGAACAAGCCAAGTTGAGGAGTCCAAAATTAATTTACTTATCCATAAATATGAAATATTTAAAATAAAAAATATGAATCTATTTTTTTATATTTTTTAAATTTATTAATATTATTAATGCTTTAAATATTCTTGGTAAAGCCTATACTAAATATAAACTTGTTTGCAAGATTTTGAGGTATATGCCAAAGGAATGGAAAGCAAAAATGATAGCCATACAAAAAGCTCAAGACCTTACCAAGCTATCCATATAGGAGTTGATAGGTTAACTTATAACTCATGAGTTGAACATGGCTCAAAAGGAAGAAGAGTCAAAGAAAAAGAAGACTATTGCTCTCAAATCTACTGCACATTTTGAGAAAAGCGATGAGTCGGATGAAGATAAAGATGAAAAAAAGAGTGAAGATAATGATAAAGACATGATGCTACTCATAAGGAATTTCAAAAAATTTCTCATGAAGAAAAGTTTAAAGAAGAAGGAAAATAATGAAGAGAAGAACAAAAAAATGTCACTTGCTATAATTGCAACAAGCAAGGACGCTACAAGCCCTTCACTCAAAAAGCACTCCAAAAGATCAAGGAAAGAGCAATACTAAGCATTTGGAGAAATAGCGACATATCAAGTTTGAATGACAAAGAGAAAGCTATAAATCTTTACCTCATGGCCATTGAGGATGAGGTTAATTCTGAAAACTCTTCCAAGTTTATTTTTAATGAATTATTTGAAGCCTTCAATGACTTAATGAATGAATACAAAAAGATAGTGCTGAAAAATAAAAAGTTAAAGAAACCAATCTTCTTTTGGCTAATATAATGAATAAACTATTGATTAAAAAAGAAGATATTTTGAAAAAAATAAAAGCTTTAGCTAAGAAAAGAAGAATATTGCAAAATCTAAAAAATTCCTAGTTGAAGAAAAAGAAAAACTCCTAAGATCTAAAAAGTCTCTTTTGGAAGATATTGAGAAAATAAAAAAAAAGATTGAAACATTGAAGCCCATACTTGAAAATTTTACTTTTGGATCTCAAAAGCTTCAATCAACATTGAACAATCAAAAGACTATTTTCAATAAAGCTAGAGTCGGTTATAATCCACTAAGAAAATAGAATTATGTCAAAAATATGTTCATAAGGGCATCATCTAAAATAACTCTTTTGTATGTCTCAAATGTGATAAAGTATGGCACAAAATTTTAGATTATAATATTAAAAGAATTGGCCATACTTTGATCAAACAAAAGAAAATCATGTGCTCTAACCTTAATGGATCCAAGATTATTTGAATACCAAAGATTAGCAAATGATTTTGCAAGTACACCAAGTATCCAATAAAATGAAAAGTAAAAAATCTTCAAGGATGGATGTTTTGGAATGAAATTAGATGAATGATAATGTTCAGTAAAATCTAAACTTTTCTCACATCATGCTATTATTATTTGTTAAATATATTTTAATTAATTAATTAATTTTGATGATTTATCAGTATTTACAAATGATTATATTATATGATCTGAATGTTTGTTTGCTTTGATTTTAAATTTCAACATCAACATGTTCTCCTAATTCTATGTATCATCTTAAATATGATAGGCATACGCATTACTTCAAATTCAGCATGATCTTTTAGCTTCCCTGTATCACATTATTCTTTAAGAAACTTAAAATGAAATAAGTATACTTGTATAAGGATCTAATTGATTGCAAAAATTATAAATTGAACTAATTTTTGATATTCCTCCATAAGATGCTTAATTATTGAAATTCTTTAAAAATTGCATGATCTAAGCACTTGACTGCACTCATAAAAGATCAAGGGCTTGAAGTGTTGATTTGCATTGCATCATAGATTCAACCCCTAAGGGTTTGAAATTCCTTAGTTGGACTAAACTCATAAAGCCTTTATCCATAATTTATTATCTATCGAAACCCCAATTGACCATTTGTTTCATCCCCTAATTTGATTTAAATATCATTCTTGACCCTCAATTTGATATAAATTAATTTTCAGTCAATTTGATCAAACTTCTTTGAATTAAAACTCCTTGAACTGCTTTCTGAATCAAGTTGACCTTGAAATAGAAGAGTCGACTCGTAGACTGAACAAAAATTTTAAACAATTCTACGAGGAGTCGAACCCTCATCAGGAGTTGACTCATTTCTGTGATGAGTCAACCCCTTTGTTGTGATAGGATTTTATAACCCGAGCCATCCCATGAGCCAGCTTCTTCATCCCTATTTCTTTCAAACCAAAACTTCTTCCAAGACTCCCTCCACCCAAACTGAAAGATTTCCTCCCATTTTTCCCCAATGTTTTTTGTGATTTGATCTCCATGGCACCTACAAAGCGGATGACTCCATGGGATAAGTGATCCCATTCATGAATTTGCAGCCCTAGTCCATCTCCTTCGCCTCCTCCAGTCCAAGAGCAGCGTTCCAAGCTGAGAAGTGACCAAAGGATGCCTCCATAACCTACTATAATGCCTTCTCCACCACTGGCAATGCCCTCCTCTTCCCGAATAACCCTATCTCATACTCTCTTCTCATCCAAGTTGTTTCTATAGGAAGAAATGCTGATTTTGAATTTTTGGAGAAAGAAGGTTTTAGATTTGGACAAAAACTAAAGAACCTACATTGAGAATTTTACTATTCTTTGAATGTACTCACTCACCCAAACCTAGTTAGGGAATTCTACACTAATCTAAAAATCGGGGATAAGATAACTGAATCAGAGGTGAAAGGTGTTCTAATTGTATTTGATTCTAAAAAATTAGAAAGCATTTTGAGGATAAAAGTAGGAGGAATGTATCTGATAAATTAGAAAGAAAATCACTTGGTCTTAAATACATTTTGAGGAGAGAAGATACCAGTGAGATAGAGGAGGTGAGTGTAAACTAGTTGTCCATCAAGTTGCACCGCCTACATCACATGACCAACCATAAATTTTTCCCAAAGATAGGCAGATTTGATTTGGTATCAGGTTGGGATATTTCTTTTATGTATCATGTTATTAGAGAAATTCCATTGAATCTTTTGGCCCTGATCATCAGACTGATGGAGGACATAGTAGGGAGATTGAAGGGCTCCTATCCTATGGGATGGCATTGACCTTAGTCTTTTAGGAGCATGGGGTAGACTTTGATGGAGAGACCACTCGAGCCCTGATGCATACTATACCTATAATGAACGTTCGTTACGTCGTATGGATTTTTAGAGATATAGCGCTTGTTGGATCTATAGAGGGGCTCAGATAGATGAGTCAGATTTGGATGAGGCTCCACCAGTAGTTTCAATGATGGATGTTCAAATTGAGGAGCCAGCTGATCAGATAGAGATAGAGGTAGATCGTCCAGAGGAGCAGACCTTCATTCAAATTGGACGAGAACACATTAGTTGAAAGGATCTCCTCGAAGATCATAGGTGAGGCTAGGATAGAGATACAAAGATTTGCATTAAAGGCCACCGCACTTATAAGAAAGGAGGCAGATTGGATTATCCAGACCATCTCTACGATGAGGATTGACAGCAGAGGCTAGCCATTGGAGTCACTATATCACCTTCCCCACCTCAGTGCAGACTATCTTCATAGAGCCTCTAGACTATCTTTTGTTAGGATGCTAGATATGTTTTTGTAGAAACTTAGTTTTCCCTAACAATCCACTTTTTAATAGACATACATATCATACTCTTTTGATCTTTTTGATGTTTGCTCTCACTGTATACATCTTTTTGTAAACATCCTTTGAAATTAATAAAAGTAAACTTTTAAAAATTTCAATCTCTATTTAGATGAATACTTAGTTTGATTGATATTTTGATTAATTGATAATTAATTCACTCAACTGATGCTTACATTCTTGAATTTTGCTTAATTTGAAAATGGCTTTGTTTGCAAAAGTAAGAGGTAGAAAATATTGAAGAAAAAATAATCAATTAATTAAAAATGCTTATGAATTTGAAAAATAGAATTTGAAATTTAGGGAATCTAAATTTAAATATTAAATTCATGTTGAATATGCTTAATTTAAAAGAAAAGAGGAAGAAAAATTAAAAAATAAAATTATCCAGCATTAGCTATAAAAAATAAGGGAAGAAAATATTATAGAAATATTAAAAGAAAAATGAACTTTCTGGTATTTAATCTCAAAAATAGGGGGAGAAATCTTTTTTGTACTTTATCTTAATATGATTGAAAATTTTGATTGAGAAAAATAAATTTTGATCCTAAATTCTTAAACAAAATTGTATTATACTTTTCTTAATTTAAGCTTTCATATGCTTATCCAATTTAATTTGACTTGATTATCCAATCATTCTTGACAATCAATTGGATTTAAACTAAATTTGAAACATATTCTTACTCCAAGAAATGGTTTTGATACATATTTCAAATTTTGAAACATATTTAAAAATCTAAATATAATATAGGATTTTTTATATGCCTTAAGAAATCTTTATAAAATTATTTGTATCAAGATAATTTATACTCAAGAAATAAATTTGAAAAAGTAACCCTCATTTGCTCTGATATTATATGTTAGAACTATTGATTTGCTTGATACATTCTCGATACATGTATTTTCTAAATTTAATTGACTGACATTTATTTAAAAAATAAAAGAATAAATATTGAAGTAAATATTATGCTTGATTTCACTACTCAAATCATTTGGAAGGCTCTATTCCTTTTAGAAGCTCAAAGCATTTGCATACTTAAAATTGAAAATTTGATTAAAGAATCAAATTCATCAAAAAGGGGGAAAGCTTTTTGGTATCTGAATTCAAGTTAATTTTTAAAAAAAATATTTTAAGTATATTTTGAATCAAAAGATAAGCTTTTAAAGGAGAGATAATTCATTTAAATTAATTTTTTGAATTTGATACATTCTTAATTTTGTTACATTCTTGGACTTGAATTGATTTTGATGATTTTTTTTTTTTGAACTTTTTTCATAAGCTTTTTGATGCTGTCAAAAAGAGAGAGAGTGATGTTAAGTATATACTTAAAAGATTAATGAATAAGGAACTCAATGAGTTAATGCTTAAGATGCTCATTAATTTGATGCTTGAAATAATAAAGCTCATTGATTTAAACGGAGACATTCTTTTAAAATAAGTATATGTGAAATGTGTAATAAACTAAAAATAGAAATTGAGAACATTCATGAAATATGAATTCATATGTATTTAATCTATCACTTCATAATTCATATTAGCAAAATAAATTGAAACACATTATTTTTTTTATTACTTATATACTCAAAGTTTTATCATCATCAAAAAGGAGAAGATTATTGATCCTATGATTAATTTTGATGTTTCCAAAATATTGAGTATAGATGATACTAATCATGTATTTCAAGGATGAATATAGAGTCTTTTCAAGTGTTCAAATTGAAGACATAATATATAAAAAAGATCTTCTCGAAGTACACTAAGTCAAAGACTTTAAAAGAAAAAATTCAAGCTTAAAATTGAGTAAGTCGACCACATAAGCAAAGGAGCCGATCCCTGCACTGAAACAAGCCTTAAAATGAGAAATTTTAAGTTTTTGGAAGAATAGGAGTCAACCCCCAGAAGATTAGAATCGACCCTAGCATGCTGGAGGAGATTGGCATGGTCTCGAGTCAACTTATGCCCTGTAGGAGCCAGCTCTCTCAGAGTAAGATAGAGAACAGCAATTTTCAGGTTGTTCGATTGAAGCCAACACCTACAGTTGAGCCAACTCTAGCATAAGGCGAGCTGGTTCTCTTGGAAAATATAGAAAGCTCCATTTTTCAAACCTTGAGGCTGAGTTGACTCCTAGAAGAGTCGAGTCGACTCAAAGAAAATTAGAGTCAACTCCTGAGAAATTAAAGTTGACCCCAAGGTTGGGATAAGCATAATGGCTACTTTTCTACAGCTTCTCAAGCGGCCATTTCTTTACTTAATGGCTAGTTCAAGGTTTCTAATAGTCAAAACTTATTCTCTAGCCATCTCCAAGAATATTAAAGGGCAGAGAAATATTTGGGAAGCTAGATTAAAAGAGTTTAAAGAGAAATCATTTTAGATTTGAGTGAGATTTATTACACATCAAAAAGAAAAAAAAAGAGAGGAACCAAGCATTGATGTTAGAGGGCATTCAAGAGCAACCTTCACTATCATCTCCAACATCCTCTCAAGCTTCAAAGAAGAGTGATCAAGCTTCAAAAGAGCCAATTTTTCAGTCTCTTCTTCATGTTTAAAGAGTTTATTTTTTATTTTATTTTTGAACTAAAAAATCTAATCTTATATTTTTGATTTCTT
>QRFJ01001095.1:56599-80630 GCA_006176705.1 Cocos nucifera | reverse complement strand
AAGGACCTAAACTCTAACTTGTCCGCTTGTTGTCTTTTGACATAAGCCGGACAACCCCAAATTCTGAGATGACTCAGACTTGGTTTCTTACCGTGCCATATCTCATACGGTGTGGTAGGAACGGTTTTAGAGGGAACCCTATTCAGTAAATAGATTGAAGTTAATAATGAATGTCCCCAAAGAAAATCAGGGAGGTCTGTGAAGCTCATCATGGATCGAACCATATCCAATAGAGTCCGATTTCTCCATTCTGAAACCCCGTTGAGTTGAGGTGTTCCTGGTGGAGTCCATTGAGAGACTATGCCATTTTCCTTAAGATAGTCTAGGAATTCCCGGCTAAGGTATTCACCTCCTCGATCTGATCGAAGAACCTTAATGGGTTTTCCAGTTTGTTTTTCTACTTCATGTCTGAATTCTTTGAACTTTTCAAAAGCTTCAGACTTGTGTCTCATAAGATACACATACCCATACCTAGACAGATCATCGGTAAAGGTAATGAAGTAGACAAAATTGCCTCTAGCCGGCACATCAAATGGGCCGCACACATCAGTATGTACTAGGGCAAGGAGATCTGTGGCCCTCTCCCCATGTCCAACAAAAGGGAGTTTAGTCATTTTGCCTTGAAGACAAGATTCACAAGTTGGATATGACTCAAAAGTCAATGGACTCAATAGCCCATTTTTCTCCAATTTGTTAATCCTATCTTCTGCTATATGACCTAATCTCAGGTGCCATAGATATCTGTCGTTTGGACTATCCCTAGGTCGTTTGGCATTCACGTTTTGCTCGATAGTTAAAACAGGTACATCAATATGCAACTGATAAAGACCATTAACAAGGAAACCATTTGCAATTTTATTTCTTTCATAAAGAATGTTACAATGGTCCTTAAAGAAGGTGATCACATAACCTTCTTGTGCTAAGCATGAAACAGAAATCAAATTCCTGCTAGCTGCAGGCACATAATAACAGTCTTTTAAAACTAAGTCTAAACCAGATGGTAATCGAAGAGGGTATGTTCCCACGGCTACTGCAGCAACTCTTGCTCCATTACCGATGCGTAGGATCATGTCTCCATCCCTCAGCCTCCTGCTATCCTCAAGACCCTGCATAGAAGTGCACAGATGAGCACTAGAACCAGAGTCAAGCACCCAACTGGATGCAGAAGAAACCGTAAGGTTAGACTCAATAACGAGCATACCTCCAGAAGGACCTTCCTTCTTGTTCTTTAGGGTGGCCAGGTAAATAGGGCAGTTCCGCTTCCAATGGCCGTCGCTGTTGCAATGGAAACACTTTCCTTTGCCATCGGCCTTCTTTCTTCGGTTCTGCCTTCTTCTTCTTTGATCCTTCCACCTTTTGCTTTTTCACAGACTTCTTTTTCTTTCCATAAGACTTTCTTTTGGAAGAAGTCCGTTCCATAGCAAGAACTGAGCCTTTAGAACCTTTCATAGAAAGCTCAGCGGTAACCAGCATATTCATCAACTCGGCCAAGGAATTTTGAAGTTTATGCATGTGGTAATTCATGATGAATTGCCCATATGCATCAGTCAAGGATTGCAGAATAATATCGTTCTGCAGATCCAAGTCCAACTTCACACCGAGCTTCTCAAGCTCTTCCATGTCCTTGATCATTGTCAGACAGTGATCTTGGACTGACTGCCCATCACGCATCTTAGCCTTAAAAAGTCATTTTGTGACTTGATATTTGGCTGCGCGACTCTGTTCACCAAACATCTCCTGCAGGTGAGCCAACATTTGGCGAGCAGTCCCGATATCTTCATGTTGGCGCTGGAGCTCATCAGACATCGAGCCCAACATGTAGTATCTGGCCTTATTGTCTTCGTCAATCCATTTTTCCAGAGACGCTCTCTGTTCAACAGATGGATGGACGAGCTGGTAATGGTGGGAGGGTCCTGGTCCAAAACATGTGGTTAACTTCTCTGAACCCAAAATAATTTTGTAGTTCCTGAGCCAATCTTTATAATTGGGTCCAGTCAGTCTATGTGTGTCTAGGATACGTGCCAATGGGTTGGACGCAGACATTTTCCTGTAGAGAGTCAAAGATTCTAGTTAGATACTGTAATTTTGACTTGACCAATTTGTTTAGGGATTTTATTTTTAAACAAATTAGCTCCCACTATTTTCTCGGATCCCTACACTCCCTCTGTAGAGATGCGAAAATCTCCACGATTGATGATTTCTAGTGGGTGGTGCGGTCTCACCAACTGACTCATCACCTCACCTAACAGTTATTGGTGATGGGTTAGCCAATGAGTGAACAACTCTTGTTCAATGATTCTCTAATCATGGTGCACCCAAACTTGGTCTCTAATTCATGAATCTCACCGTATCCGGAATATTGATCCACTCCTTAGTTAAGTCAGACCCACCATTTGCATAGACTGGGTTCCTAATTGGGTCTCTCACCGTATCCGGAAATATTGAGCCCAACTCATCCTCCAGCCCATAGCATCCAATGCCTAATAGACATGGTTGCATCTTCCCGGTGCAACTGAGCCACTGTATCCAGCCGAGAACAATCAACCCCGGGAAGGGCCCGCACATCTACAATGGTGGAAGACCTCAGACTTAATCTTTTCTTAGGGAGAATTGATTCAGGTCTCATTAAACTAGACTTGGCTTAGTCATAACAATTATGACTAACCTAGTGGCATGGGTTAGCTCGGATTATTGACCACCTCAGATCAGAACTGTGTCAACAGATATGGCCAGGTAAGTGAGACCGGTGGAAGGAATATGCCGTTAACTCGCACAAGAACGCATTCAGGTCGAGTAGCTTCCAATTAAAAACCAGTCGGTCGTCTATGCCAAACTTACCTTAGACACCAAATTGTTGAGTCAGAACCAATTGGGTTAGCCTACAATCCAGACTCTAACCTCTGAGCCTAATTAGGTCTTGCTTGATCGTGACTCGATCTTGACCCAGACTTAATCCTATTAGGCTGGTCAATTTAAGCATTGTTGATCCCATCTAACCAACTCTTGATTCGGTTTGATCAACCGCTTAGACCTAATTGAGCTACCCAAGCCCGAACCCAGTATTATGAATATGTCTTAGATCTGAAATTCTCAATTTTAGACCTAATTAATATTCCATAAACTTAATTCTTAATTAAGTTGGGTTCATAAACAAAATATGCACAATAAATCCTAGGGTTTCAGGATCTAGGGTTTTGCAGAAAGTAAGTTTTGGGTTTCTGATTAAGGACGAACACGCAGCACCCCTACACGTCATAAGAACACCCCATCGAATGGGAAGAGAGGGCCTTTAAACCCTTCTTCGTTCTTATGACCGGACGGCCAAGAGGAACGCCTTAATCAGGAACATGTAAATCTACAAAACAGTTATAGATCTATATCATATATCTCATATACAAATTTAGATCTAATCAAGGCATATTTTGCATACATCTCATGTATCATAATCATGCATGTTTTCAGATCTAAATTATCTCATAATAATCTAAAAAATTAGATTTAAATTGATCTAATCAAAATAAATTCTAATCTAGACAATTATGTAGAACTATTCTACAACTAGTCTAGACATGCATCAATCATATCTCATATGATATTTAAAATTAAATAATTTTTATTTGCTGTTTATCAGATGTTATTATAACACTTATAATATCAGAAAATAGTAAATAAGAAGATCTAAAATATGATTTAATCAGATTAAATCAAAGACATGCAAAACTATTCTATAGAACTATTCTATTCTAGAACTAGTCATGCATATCTTCATGTTCTTAGATCCAAATCATTTAATTTTAATTTTTCTGATTTCAGATCTGATCACATCTCATGTGACATCTGAAAATCACTTTATTTTCTAATTAAAATAAAATTAAAATCAGATCTAAACAATTTAGAACCATGGCTCTGATACCAGTTGAAGGGAAATCCTGATTTCCCGGTCCAGGTTCGTCCAGATCTGATCAGATCAAGAGATATATTTCAAAAATTTTTCTCTTGATCTCCAATCAGATCTTGATATGTTTCAGATCTGATTCTTATTATTTTAATAAATAAAATAAAATAAGATAAATTAAATCAAATTTAATTTACCTGATTTGGGTAATCCTATTACCCTGTAGATGATCCTGATTGCAGCGGAAGGTTCTGGATCTAGCCACGCAAGCGCCTGGCCTCTACCGGTATCCACTCGGGTTGGATCTGGAGATCCTCTTCTTCTCTATCACACCTCCAAAAATCAGATCTGGATCTGATCTGGAGGATCTTCAAAACTCTTTTGAAGATCTGCAGTCGTCCTTTTGCAGCAGCGCAGCCTTCTTGCTTTTGATCGCCTTTCCTTGATCTGAATCGCACCAACCAAAGTCCAAAACACCTTTTGGACGTGGAGAGCAAGGGGAGAAGAGACTATGGCATGGAGGAAGGAGGGGAGAGGCAGCCTTGGGGCGTGGGGTTTCTCAATTGAATTGCATTAGAATCTGAGTTGGGCGCAGGGTCTTATTTATAGACTAAGCGTGATCCAACTCCTCTTCCTCCCAACCAATCACAACCCTTTGTGAAATCAGATCTAAATCTGATTGGTGGGAATAGAGACCCCTGGATTCCTCCTTAGAGGGCGCCTAAGACCAGTCAAACTTGGATTCTTAGTAAGAACTCTGAATTGGAATCCAAAAGGGAGGTGGAGTCCTTGTCCAACAAGGACTCCTAGGCGCCTCCTACTTGGGCTCACGCCACCCTTGGCGTGCGCCCTTCTCCTTGCCAGGTTCTGGCAGGGGGACAGGCCCCCACCAGCTCTCCAATAGGTGCATGACATGTGGTCAAAAGTCAAAGTGTCAATGGTCAACATTTGACCAGTCAAAGGTAGACTTTTGACCAAAGTCAAAGAACAAGAAATGGCAGGTGACCAAAAATGGCAGGTAATGTCTTATAAAATAAGACAACCTTCTCTAACTTGGACAACCTCCAGTTAGACCATATGAAGGCCTCTGATTGAGCACAAACTCCTTTGGCTCAGTCAGGACAACTTATTTGTGATAGTAAAAGAAGAACGTTAGGTTCAATCGAGTGCTAGCACGATTTCCTTGAACCTAATTGAATCTCATTCAGATCAATTGAACTAGATCAGTTCAATTGATGATCACCAGATTCAAACCCTTGTTTGTGTGACCCAGTTAGGTTCAGTTCTGTATGGTAATGGGATATGTCATGATCTCTATCATAGACATCATCGAAACTCCTTTCGATGGATCAGAACTCTTCTGATTCGAACAGCTAGAATGATCGATCATCTAAATCATTCTAATTGCTCCCAAAATCCACCAGTGACACCTAGCAGTATATGGTGGCAACCCATCAGAGCTGAATGCGAACCTCTTGGTGCAGCTACCTGTGTGATTAAGTTCTTCTATCTTGAGCCCCGATCAGATTAGGGTTAAGGTAAACTCGTCAAACCCTAGTCTCTGTCATATGATATAATCATTCGATTCGAGTCCAATGTGAAAATCTAAATAGAAACTCTTTCTATTATTTCACTCTGCCATGGCCATGGGCTTCAGGACTTGATTCTCATGATTATCATAGGGCTGCTCCTCTACCACCGAGGTAGATAGATCCCATCTTGATGCAATCCAGTTCCTACAATGAACATGCTATAGCCAACATACACCTCAGGGTTCCATATGGCTAGGAGACCGAGTAATGGTGTAGTCAAACTATAACACCCTCAAGGTGAACTGCCGATGCATCTCAGGTCAAAGAACCAGACACACTACTGCAGCATCGAGTCAGTCATTGACGAGAAGGTAGACTTCCTAATGACTACTCGAGGTGGTCACGCTCAGTGCCCTCGTTCTCTAACGAGTACCTGTACTCTCGCTCCGGTGTCTCCACACCGTAGACTCAAGACTCATCTACTAAAGAGAAGCGATCGTACACCAACCTTCCGGATCAATCACCATCCTAGTGATGATCCTATGGTCGGGAGCTGTTTATGAGTTAATAATGATTATTCATGTCTTAAATTTTCAACTCTTGAAAATATGAATTATCATTACCATTAACTCAAAGGATGTATCACAGACACTAAATACACAGGTGTGATAGAAAATAATCCATTTTATTAATTATAGTCAAAATTATAATTTTGCCCCTAGAAGTGTATTACAAGTGTCAGCCAATTCTGGCTTCTAGGGCATATATATCTAACAAAATCTATCTAAAAGGTGGCAGCATGAAAGAATAAGGAAGAGTCCATGTGCGTCTAGGACTCTTCCCTCAAGAGTTTAATCCAAATAATACTCTATCAAAACCTAGTCTAGGCATCTCCAAAAATTATAAAATTTTGCACACCCAAAGTATAACTCGTGCCCTATCACATAACCAAAAATTAGAGCAAAATAATTTTTAAAGAAATTTTTAAAATTCTTTGATCATATGACCCTCATTTCTCTTAATTGGATCACTATTGACCCTAGTCCAATTGCACTAGGAATGACTTTAATTTTCATAATTAATCTAACTTAGACTTATTTTAGTTAGATGAAAATAAACTCATTTAAGATAAAAGAATGATTCAAATCAAATTTGACTCGATTGTGATGAATCAGAAAGATTATAGAAGGAGAAAGTCAGGCTCAATCGTGTGCTAGTATGATTACCTTGAACTTGATTGGATCTAATCCAAATCAATCAAACTAGGTTAGCTTAATTGATGACATCTAGATCCAAATTTTTATTTGTGTAACTTAATTAGGTTCAGTTTCATATGGTAATAAGATATGTCATGATCTCCATCATCGACATCATCAAAATACCTTTCGATGGATCAAAACTTTTCTGATTCATACAATTAGAAATTTTCTTGATGGTCCAATCCTGCTCTACTATGATAGCACTGGTGTCATTGCTCAGGCAAAAGAACTGAATGCACACCATAGACAAAGCACATTCTGCACCACTTTCACCTGATCTGGGAGATTGTGGATCGAGGTGACATCAACCTTTAGAAGATCAACGAAAATGAGAACCTGACCGATCCCTTCGCTAAAGCCCTAGCAATAAAGGAGTTCGACAACCACAAGTCAAAGATGGATATTAGATACTATGCCAAGTGGCTTTAGAATAAATGGGACTTGTTGGAAAATATGTCCCAATGCTAATCATCAGTCTATTGATGGTTGAGCTAATTTATATTTATAATTGATTCATTAATAAATAAAATATATTTTTGATTTTTTTATTACAAGTATTCATCTTCTAATGAATTTCATTATTGTGATGAAGTTTTTAGGACTATTTAGATTCGATAAAGAGAGGATTTATCGATTAGTCCTTAAATTTGTTCATGATCAAATGATAGGCTGTTAATTAGGACAATAGCGTCTATCGAGCATAGATCACTATATGCCATATAGGTTGGTTGTCCTCTTAACCAAGGAGTGTGGAGACACTAGTATGGCATATAGGTGAGATGTATGGGTACATCGTCATTGAACGTAACCAACTTCAGAGCATTCTACTGTTGAGAATGTCTCTGATGGGATATAGGTATAAGTATCCCTTAGATCAGAGATCACCTCAGTGACTTGCAAGCAACTCACTGTGCTTTGGTATCGGACTAACTAAATTTCTAATTTAGTAATGGAAGGCTTCTGTACACAGTCAAGTACTTGCGACGTCGGTGTGTGATCAAGATAGAATTGACCACTCTAAGAGTTGTAGAAGATGTATCACTATATTTCAATATAGCAAAATCTTAGCTAGGATAATCCATTAGATGGATTTGATATTTTGAAATACAATGTGGACAACCTGATCAGAGTTGATAGTTGAACTCTAAGGTGTCCTATAAGCATTTTGGTCAAGGAGATGAATTATATGGAAATTATATCCGCATGGATTCTAAGGATGTTGTTCTACACATTCGACCTATTCGGCCATTGGGTACCATTGCTAGATGGTTACTTCGATTGGTACAAAAATCTATTTCTATGCTATTGACTTAGGTTCTGACCTATGTGGTCACATACATTGGAGTTCATGATCCGATTGGATGGTTGATCAGCGATTTAGAATCGTTCTAGGATTAAACGATCAATACGATTGATGTTTAACCTAGCGCAAGTTTTACAAGAGGATCAATTAGCAATTTGATTGCTATTTAGCTTAATTTGATTAAGCCAGAGGAATAAAATTAAGTCTAATTAAATATAATTTAATTAGATTTAGTTTAGACTTGATTGGATCAAGTTCAATTGGCTTATTGGATAAGCCAAGTGCAAGAAAAAACTAGTTCTAGTTTAATTAGGACTTGGGTCAACCCAATTTCTAATCTGATTAGAAATTAAATTAGAATTAAACTTAATTTAATCTTATTTAATTAGGTTTTTAATTAGATTAAGACCTATTTTAATTGGGTTAAATAAATTTTAATTTTATTTGGTCTAAAGATCAAGTTGGACCAAGTCAAATTGGAAGTCCTAGTGAGACTAGGACTTGTATCAACCTAATCTCTAATTTAATTAAAAATTAAGTTAAAATTAAATTTGATTAAATTTAATTTAATTAAGGTCTTGGTTGGAGTAAGACCTATTCTAACTAAATTTAAATAAATCTAATTTAATTTGATTAAAAGATTTTGTTTGACCAAGTCAAATTGAAAGTCCTAATATGACTAGAACTTCCCTCCATGCACCACCTTAACCCCAATGCCCCCCCACTCCTATTTTTTAGGATTTTTTCATGGAAAATCCTCTCCCCAGGCCTTCTCACGCATGCCCTTCTCTTCCTCTCCTATTTATTTGGGAACTAGTTAAGGACCAAGTCAATAGATAAAAAATTGTTATGGTATTGGACTCTATATGATAAAATCCCAACAAACATTGACTCTTCCCTTGTGTGCTGTGAAGGAAAAAACATATTTTTTGGATCAGATTCGTTCAAATCTGATTGGTTCAGGAGGAATATTTCAAAATTTTTTCTCTAACATTCTAATTAGATCTGAGACTCCTCAGATCTAATCTTATTGATCTAATAATAAAAATAAAAATAAAAATTAAATCTAATTTAATTATATCTTTGTTTTAGATAATCTAATTATCTTGTGATTATCCCGATGTTTGCTTGAGGTTCTGGATGTAGCCATGCAAGTGCCTAGCCTCTACCAGTATCCACTCGGGCAAGATCTGAAGATCTTCTTCTTCTTAATCAATCCTCCAAAAATTAGATCTAGATCTGATCTTGAAGGTCTTCAAAATGGCTTTTGAAGAACAACCGTTGTCTCTTGTAGCAGTGCTGCCTTCTTTCTTTTCTGATGCCTTTCACTTGCCTGGATCAAACCTTCTTCGTGCCCATAATCCCTTGGGCGTGGAGAGGAGAGAGAGGACCAAAGGGTGGCATGGAGAAGGAGGGAGAGGGGCTATGTGGCATGGGCTAAAGTCAGAAGAACTGAATTCTAGGCATAGACAAGGTTTATATAGACCCTGCTGCGCCATACAGTGTCACATCATTCCGACCAATCACGGCCCTTTGTGCAATCAAATTTAAATCTAATTAGTGGGATGACATCATCTGATCCAATCAGATTAGGGTCCCTCAAAACTCTCCTTAGGTGATGCCAAGATTGGGTCAAACAAGTCTTTTTAGCACCATCTAATTTGATTCTCTGAAGCAATTGGAGTCCCATCGGTATGGGACTCCATCTTCTATCCTTATGGGGCGCATGCCTCCCTAGGCATGCACCCCTTGCCTATCTACTTTTTAGTAGGAGAACAAGTCCCCAGGTTCTCTCCTATGGGTGCATGACATATGGGCAGATGTCTAAGTATCCAGGGTCAACATTTGACCAATGTTCGAAGACAAGATTTAGCAGGTGATGGAAAATGGTAGGTGTTGTCTCAAATTTATCTCATGACCTGGACAAGAATCAGTCAGACTAAGTAAAGATTTCTCAGTGAGCCCAAACACATTTGGCTCAGTCGAGATAAGGTTTAGTGATTGTTAAAGAAGAACATTAGGCTCAATCATGTGCTAGCACGATTTTCTTAAACCTAATTGAATCTTATTCAAATCAATTGAACTGGATTAATCCAATTGATGATATCTAGATCCAAATCCTTATTTGTATGATCCAGTTAGATTTAGTTCCGTATGGTAATGGGATATGTCATGATCTTTATCATCGAAACACCTTCTGATGGATCAAAATTTTTTTGATTCAGATAATTAGTATGATTGATCATCCAAATCATTCTAATTGCTCCCAAAATCCACCAGCGATACTTAACAGCATATGGTGGTAATCCATCAGAACTGAAAATGAACCTCTCGGTGTAGTTACCTGTGTGATTAAGTTCCTCTATCTTGAGCCCCGATCGGATTAGAGTTAAGGTAATCTCGTCAAATCCTAATTTCCATCATATGAATTAATCATTCGATTCAAGTCCAATATGAAAACCCTAATAGAAACTTTTTCTATTATTTCACACTGCCATGGCTATGTGCTTATGGACTTGATTCTCATGATCATCATAGGACTACTCCTCATCACCGAGGTAGATAGATTCCTTATTGGTGCAATCCAATTTCTATAATGAACATGTTATAGCCAACATACACCTTAGGATTTCGAATGGCTAGAAGATCGAGTAATGGTGTAGTCAAACTATAACACCCTCAAGGTGAACTATCGATGCACCTCAGGTCAAAGAATCAGACACACCACTGCAGCTTCGAGCCAGTCATCGATGAGAAGGTAGACTTTCTCATGACTGCTCGAGGTGGTCACACTCAGTGCCTTCATTCTCTAACAAGTATTGTACTCTCGCTTCGATGTCTCTATACCATAGACTCAAGACTCATCTATCCTAAAGAAGTGATCGTACACCAACCTACTAGATCAATCACCATCCTCATGATGATCCTACGATCGAGAGCATTATGTGAGTTAATAATGAAAATTCATGTCTTAAATTTTCAACTCTTGAAAATATGAACTATCATTATCATTAACTCAAGGGATGAGTCACAGATACTTTTAAATACACACTGTGATAGAAAATAATCTATTTTATTATTTATAATCAAAATTATTATTTTGCCCTTAGAAGTGTATTACAAGTATCAACCAATCTGGCTTCTAGGGCACACATATCTAACATGCCGCCCCATCCTGATTTTTTTTATGATTTCCATGGTAAAAAGAGGGTTTTTGTGCACTCTTTTGTGATGGTCCACGGCATGGGGGCGCCCCAACAACTTGCCATATATGGTCCTATCTTGTCTAGAAATTTGACCTAGACAAGGCTCTTCGATAACTTATTATTTAAAATAAATTTTTACTTAAATTTTTCATGGAACATAGAATTTTGAGAGAGAATTTTAGTGTGTAAAACTCAGAGAGAAATGATTCTTGGGCATTGAGATTCAATAGACACAAAATTAGGTGTCTAGGTGAGAGCAAAAAGAAGAAGAAGAGGGTCTTCTTCTAGGGTTACTATGTTCACCTCTTCCATTCCTCCTTTGAGTTTTTTAAGATTATCTCACATCTAAAACCTTCTCTCATCCTTCTCCTCTTTGGAAGAGTCTAAATCCAGAAGAAGGAGGCATCTGATCGACCATCAAAGAAAGATTAGCACAGTACTAGTATACTATGTTGATTTCCTACATCAAGATTTTTGATCGTGCTCGTGGGCTCGTGTGGATGACTACTAGAGGCCGGACATGTGTGCGGCTCATGACTTCATCCTAAAGTCCAGATCAGCAAGTTAGAAGGTCTAACTTGCACAGGTAATAGATCTGATCTATTGGTTTTATAGCTGCATTAGATGTAGTATTATTGCATGTTGATAAGATCAACATGTTTTCTTTTATTTATATTTTTTAATTTTTGATTTGATAACATGCCATGATCATGTAATAGATCTTAGGTTTAGGATATTTAAAATTAATTTTTAATTAATTTTAATTTTTTGTTGCTTGATCTTAAAAAATTTCAAGAACTAGCCCTGAAATCCTAGATCTAGTTTCTTCACTTTGGGCCAAGGTAGAGGTGCTTCTCTTTTGACAGAAGTTCCAACCCTTGGATCTAATTTTTGTTTTGATCTTCTTTCCATTTAAATCTCAAGCATTCGACTCCTTGGGGGATGGTGCTGGCAAGGCTTTTTCATGTAGTAGGCAAGTTATTTTTTCGAAGCCAGGAGATCTAATCTGCCATAACCACTTTAAAAATGGACAAAAGGGTGACTATTTCTATGGGGTAGGGCTTTTGGAATGCAACAGTTAAAGAAAAGAAATGAAATAGTGAAGAATGAAAGTTTTCAGGCATTCATTAAAAGGGTGAGTCCCAACCTCCGAGTCAAATTAGATTTTAGGTGAGTCAACTCATATGAGGGTTGACTAAGTCTATAGGTTAGTTGGCTCAGTTTGGCATAGGTAATGTTTCAAGAATTTTGGCTCTTTATGATATGATGTATTCAATCATGCCAAAACATAATCCATATCAAAATCAATCTATTTCATATTTAAACTCATAAATCAATCTAGAGCAAATTAAAGCAATCATAGAACTGAATCAAAAAAAAAGTTCTCGATAAAACAAGAACTTTGCAAGTAAGACAATTTTAACTAGATGGATCATAGTTCTCCATCTTTTCTAACTGAACAATTTTTTTTTTACTTAGAGGCTTTATAAAGATATCAGCTATTTGATTATCTATAGATACGAATTCAAGTACAACATCATTATTTTAAACATGATCTCTAATAAAATGATATCTAATTTCTATATATTTTGATCTTGAATGCAAAATTAGATTCTTAGTTAGATTAATGGCACTTGTATTATCATATCCAATAGAAATTTTACTAGAAGTCATACCATAATCTTTTAGTTATTTGATCTACAATAGTTAAACATAACATTTTAGCTGCAATATATTCAGCTTTTATTGTAGACAAGGCTACTAAATTTTGTTTCTCACTAAACCATGAGATCAAATTAACACCTAAAAATTGATATATACCACTTATACTCTTCCTATCTTATTTGCATTTGGCAAAATCAAGTTCTAAATAACCAATTAAGTCTAAAGAAGATTGTTTTGAAAACCACAAACCAGCATTTTGAATATTGACTAAACTTAAAAATTCTTTTAATTGCCACTACATGTGATTCTTTTGAATTTGATTGATAATGAGCACACATGCAAACACTAAACATGATCTTAGTCTACTAGTAATTAAGTAAAGAAGAGATCCAATTATACCTTAGTATAGCTTAGCATCTACTGCTTTACCTTTCACACCATGATCAAGTTTATAATTTGAGCTCATAGTGGTGCCAATTTCTTTGCCATTCTCTATACCAAATTTTCTTAAGATTTTCTTAGTATACTTGCTTTAGTTTATAAAGATCCCCTCATTTATTTGCTTGATTTAGAGTTTGAGAAAGAAGTTTAGTTCAACCATCATACTTATTTCAAACTCTCCTTGTATTAAGTTAGAAAATTCTTCATAAAAAAGTTCATTAATTGCACCAAATATTATGTCATTCACAAAAATTTGAACTATTAAAAGATCATTAAATTTTCTTTTGATAAAAAGAGTTGTATCTTTATTTCCTTATTTAAAATCATTTTTGAGTAAAAGCTTAGTCTATCATACTAAGCTTTAGGTGCTTATTTTAAACCATACAGTGCTTTATTTAACTTAAAAATATGACTTAAAAATTTATGATTTTCAAAATCTGGAGGTTATTTTACATAAACTTCCTCCATAATATATTCATTTAAGAAAACACTCTTTTCATCTATTTAAAAAGATTTGAAGTCCATGAAACATGTAAATACTAAAAGCAATCTAATAGCCTCAAGTCTAACAATTAGTGCAAAGATTTCATGAAAATTAGTACCTACCTCTTGATTGCGATCTTGTGCAACCAATCTATTTTTGTTTCTAATTACATTGCCTTTCTTATCCAATTTATTTTTGAAAATTCATTTTGTTTCAATTATAGGATGGCTTTTAGGTCTTTCTACTAAGCTCTATATATTATTTCTTCCAAACTGATTAAGTTTCTCTTGCATAACCATAATCCAGTTTGCATTTTTTTTAGCTTCAAGAATAGTTTTAGGTCAATATGAGAGACAAATGCAAAGGATTTAATGCATCTCTAATAGAAGCTCTAATTCTAATACCTTGAGATGGATTACCTATAATAAGTTCTTTTAGGTGACTATGAATATACCTCCATTCTTTTGGTAAGTTATGTGTACCACGTTGATTTGTTGAAGGAAGCTCTTCCATCTCTTCAATATCATTTTCTTCATCTTTGTTCTTATTTTCTTTCACTTATAAAGGTGGATTTTCTAAGGTTATTTCTTTCATCTTCTTCTCAAGAAAACCTACATCTTTATCTATATCTACTTTTGATTTAAAATTGTTAGTTTCATCAGAAACAATATAAATGGATTCTTCTACGACTAATGTTCGTCTATTAAATACTCTATATGCTTTACTAGATGATGAATATACATGGAAAGTATCTTCATCTAATTTTGCATCAAAATTATCTGATATATCTTTACCATTTATTAAAATAAAATAATGACAACAAAAAACTTTAAAGTAAGAAATTTTTGGTTAATTTCCTTTATAAAGCTCATATAGGATTTTCTTCAAAATTGATCTAATCAATGTTTGATTAAGCACATGGCATATAATGTTAATAGCTTCTGCCCAATAGTATTTTGGTAAGTTACTTTTATAAAGTATGATCCGTGCCATCTCTTATAAAGTACTATTCTTTCTATCTATCACCCCATGTCGCTGAGATGTCCTAGGGGTTGAAAAATTATGGTCAACTCTATTTTCAAAGAAAAAAATTTTAAAATCATGATTTTCAAATTCTATGCCACGGTCACTTTTAATTTTTAAAATATTACAATCTTTTTCACTGATTATTTTCTTAAAAAGTTTTACAAATAATTCAAAAGCTTCATCAATCTTTATGAGTAAGAAACAAAACACATATATAATGAGAAAAATCATCAATTATAACAAAATCAAAATATTTACCACCTAGACTAGCCATCTTGATAGGTTCAAATAAATCCATATGAAAAAGTTCTAGTGGCCTAGAAGTGAAAATGATATTTTTAGATCTAAATGAAGATTTAATTTGCTTGCCTAATTGACATGTAGTACAAAATTTATTCTTTTCAAAATTAATTTTAGGTAAACCTCTAACCAAATCTTTTTTGATTAATTTAGTAATAGAATTCATGCTTGCATACCCTAGCCTACTATGCCAAATTCAACTACTTTTATTGACTTTACGATTTATAGCAACTAGACACTCAATGTTGTCCTTACTAAGATCATCAAGATCTACTAAGTAAACATTTCCATGTCTCTTTCCTATAAACTTAATTTCATTATCATTAAAACTAGTTACAATGCAATGAGATGATTTAAATAAAATATAAAAATTATTATCACATATTAACTAATACTAAGAAAGTTATGCATTAAGCCATCAATAAGTAATACATTCTCAATAAAAGTAGTATGAGTGATCTTAATATTATCGAGACCAATAATTTTTTTTTACTATTGTCTCAAAACGTAACAACTCCACCATCTTTTGCTTTAAGAGAGATAAACTGAGATTTATTTTCTGTCATGTATCTTAATATCCACAATCAAGATACCATTTTCTTATTCACCCATGGGATGCCAAGCACACCTATCAAGTCCTTTTAGGTTCCCAAGCTAACTTGAGTCCTTTAGGATTCGCTTGAATGGTTCCTTTTGAAACACATATTTGCTCAATCCTTATAGTTCTAGATTGAACATTCTTAGATTTATTCATATTCTTTATGACCAGATTTATTACACAAGTAATTCAATGCTTCTCAGGTTCAGGTTTTATGAAAGCATTTTTCAAAAAGCTTTGCTTGCTTAATGTATTATATCTTAATCCGGCTTTGTCAAAAACTACTTTCTATTTTTCCAAAAGTATTTGAAGATTTTGAGACCCTATGGTGAATTTATCTACACTAGGTTTCAGTTTATTCACTTCTTTTTGCAAAACATTGTTTTCTTCAATTAAATCAGATTGTTCTTTTAAAAGATTTTCTTTTCTTCTGAAAATTTTCTTTTTTCTATCAATAAAAGATTCAACTTTCTAAGTTCCTTATTTTTTAGGGAAATTCTTTTAAAATCAACAAGTAACTTATTAAAAGCTTCATATCATCAAAAGTAAATTCATTGAGAGTATTTTCAGTTACCTCATTCTTAAGAGCCATGAGGTAGTTTTTCTTTCTTTGATTCTTTCCCTTCTTCAGAGCTCGAATCCTCATCATTGCTCCAAATAGCCATCATTGCTTTTTTCTAGATTTTCTTAAGCTCTTTTTGAGTAGAGAGCACTTAGATCTGAAATATCCAAGCTTCTTATACTCATAACAAATGGCTATTGCTCTCTCTCTTTCTTCTTTTCATTTTCTCTTTCTTTTTTTCCTTCCCCTCTTATGTATCCTTTCTTCTTGGGGATGAATTTCTTCCTTCTCATAAACCTCCTAAATCTCCTAGTAATCATTGCCATTTCATCATTATTGTATGATTCCTCAGAGGAATCACTTTCAAATTCTTCCATGATAGATATGTTTAGTGCAACGGTCTTCCACCTCTTCATTTTTTTTTTGCATCCTAGTTCATGCTCAACTCATGAGTCATAAGTGAGCCTATGAGTTCTTCCAAGGCTAATTTATTAAGGTCTTTTGCCTTTTGAATAGCAATTACCTTGGCCTCCCAGTTCTTTGACAGTAGTCTAAGAATTTTATTCACTAATTCTCTGTTAGTGTAGTCTTTGCCAAGATTTTTTAAGCCATTAATAATATTAGTGAATCTAGTAAACATATTCATGATATTTTTATTAGATTCCATCTTAAACATTTCATTTTATATGCAAGCATATTCATTTTAAATTCTTTGACTTGATTGGTACTCTCATGAGTAACTTCAAGATGATCCCAGATTTTTTTAGTAGACATGTATGTAGATATTCTATTGAATTCATTAGCATCTACAGCATAGTATAAAATATTCATAGCTTTAGCATTTAATTATGCTAATATTTTATCTTATTCATTCCAATCCTTTTCAGGCTTGGGAGTAGATTCACCATCAATTATAATTATGGGTGTGTGAGGATCTTTGGCTGTAATATTCCATATGTCATAATCTTGTAGTTGAATGAATATTTTCGTTCGTGCCTTCCAGTATGTATTATTAGTTCCATTAAAAAGAGAATGTCTACTGGTTGATTGGCCTTCAACCAAGAATATTTTAATTGAGGCTACTATTAATCTTTCACTCTTGATGGTTAGATCAATTGGGTTAAGTACGTGCTTTGATACTACTTATTTTCAGAGATAGCAATCCAAGAGGTGGGATGAATTGAGTTTCTTAAAAAATAAAAAATTAACTTTAAAATAATATGTGCCTAAAGATAATTTGGATGGTCTAAGTGAAGTGATGAACAAAAAAATTAAACTATAGTGAAAATAATAAAGAAAGCACAACAATCATAATCATAAATACAAGAAGCTTTTATAGTAGTTCGGTATGAAACTCGACATCTACATCCGATCCCTAAGTAAACCCACTAAAGAATTCAACACTAACCTTTCAAAGATTACAGTTTAATTATTTTTTCAGGTTCGCAATCCAACCTCATTGGTTTTCACCAGATCACTAATCACAACCTTGCAATAGATTATTTTTTTCTAGGGTCACAATCAATCCTGATTATTTTCTTTCGGACTTACAATCAACCTCGATTGATTTTTTTTTGGAGATACCAATCGAAACCAATGATATCTAACTTAAGACTTGGACCAACCCCAAGTTTCTACACCTAAGAAACTTGTTGCAATAAAAATAAATAAAGATTTACAAAACTAAGAGTTAAGAACAATAAAACTCTTTTTGAATCTAAAGAAGTTGAGGTAGTTGAGCTTTCAATGCTTAGACTTTTTTCTTGAATATTATAGAGGTTGAGGTAGCCTTTAATGCTTCTTCTGAATGGTAGCTAGCTGAAATTCACTATTCTTCCTCTCTTTCAATCTAATTAAATGTAGGAAGGACTAAATCTATAGCTCTCTTAAATTTCTTCCTATATTTATTCTAGGTTCTTCACACTATCCTCTACAATATTTACTCAATGAATTTTTCTTATTTCAAAAGTTGGCTCCCTCCTTGAATCCTTCACATTTATGTGATCAAAAATATCTTCATTTAATGCTCTAATTGTTGGAAGCTTGAAAATAACCATTGGAATGGATTTAACCATGTTTTAGAAATTCTAGAAAACTAGCCATTATACTGTTAGAGTTAACTAAGTTGGCTCATCTAATCTCTGAGATAGCTAACTTTCAACTCTAGGTTAGCTCAGTAGTAGATGCCAAAAATCTAATATTCTATCTTATTCTACTCATCTAAGATTGGGTTGGCTCCTATTGCTAGATATATGTGCCCTAGAAGCCATAATTGGCTGACACTTGTAATGCACTTTTAGGGGCAAAATTATAATTTTGACTACTATCAATAAAATGGGTTATTTTCTATCACATATGTGTATTTAGTGTCTGTGACACATCCTTTGAGTTAATGGTAATGATAATTCATATTTTCAAGAGTTGAAAATTTAAGACATGAATAATCATTATTAACTCATAAAATGCTCCTGACCATAGGATCATCACGAGGATGGTGATTGATCCAGAAGGTTGGTGTACAATCGCTTCTCTTTAGTAGATGAGTCTTGAGTTTACGGTGTGGAGATACTGGAGTGAGAGTACAGATACTCGTTAGAGAACGAGGGCACTGAGCGTGACCACCTCGAGTAGTCATTAGGAAGTCTACCTTCTCGTCAATGACTGACTCGATGCTGTAGTAGTGTGTCTGGTTCTTTGACCTGAGGTGCATCGATAGTTCACCTTGAGGGTGTTATAGTTTGACTACACCATTACTCAGTCTCCTAGCCATATGGAATCCCTGAGGTGTATGTTGGCTATAGCATGTTCATTGTAGGAACTAGATAGCATCAAGATGGAATCTATCTACCTTGGTGGTAGAGGAGCAGCCCTATGATGATCATGAGAATCAAGTCCAGAAGCCCATGGCCATGGCAGAGTGAAATAATAGAAAGAGTTTCTATTTAGGTTTTCACATCGAACTTGAATCAAATGATTACATCATATGATAGAGACTAGGGTTTGACGAGTTCACCTTAAACCCTAATCTGATCAGGGCTCAAGATAGAAGAACTTAATCACATAGGTAGCTGCACCAAGAGGTTCATATTCAGCTCTAATGGGTTGCCACCATATACTGCTAGGTGTCACTGATGGATTTTGGGAGCAATTAGAATGATTTAGATGATCGATCATTCTAGCTATTCGAATCAGAAGAGTTCTGATCCATCGAAAGGAGTTTCGATGATGTCGATGATAGAGATCATGACATATCCCATTACCATACAGAACTGAACCTAACTGGGTCACACAAATAAGGGTTTGAATCTGGTGATCATCAATTGAACTAATCTAGTTCAATTGATCTGAATAAGATTCAATTAGATTCAAGAAAATCATGCTAGCACTCAATTGAACCTAACGTTCTTCTTTTACTATCATAAATAGTTATCCTGACTGAGCCAAAGAAGTTTGTGCTCAATCAGAGGCCTTCACTTGGTTTGACTGGAGCTCATCCAAGTTAGAAAAGGGTTGTCTTATTTTGTAAGACAATACCTACCATTTTTGGTCACCTACCATTTCTTGTCCTTTGACTTTGGTCAAAAGTTGACCTTTGACTGGTCAAATGTTAACCATTGACACTTTGACTTCTATTCATATGTCATGCACCTATTGGAGAGCTGGTGGGGGCTTGTCCCCCTACCAGAACCTGGCAAGGAGGAGGGCGCATGCCACCCTTGGCGTGTGCCCAAGCTGGAGGTGCTTAGGAGTCCCTGTTAACAGGGACTCCATCTCCTTTTTGGATTCCAATTAGACTCCTCCTAAGAACCAAGTTTGACTGATCTTAGGTGCCATCTAAGAAGGAATCCAAGGAATTTTATTTCCACCAATCAAATTTAGATATGATTTCATAAAGGGTTATGATTGGTTGGGAAGAAGAGGAGTTGGATCATGCATAGTCTATAAATAAGACCCTGCGCCCAACCCAAAGAGCATTGAAAAAAATAAAAAAAATCCCACCCCCAAGGCTGGTTCTCTCCTCCTCGTCCATGCCAAGCCCATCTTCTCCCTCTCCTCTCCATGCCCAAAGTAATTTGGGATCTTGGTTGGTGCAATCCAGATGAGAGAAAGGCGACAGAAAGCTAGAAGGCTGTGCTGCCATAAAGGACAACTGCTGATCTTTGAAAGATGTTTTGAAGATCCTCCAAATTAGATCTAGATCTAATTTTTGGAGACATGATAGAGAAGAAGAGGATCTCCAGATCCAGCCCAAGTGGATACTAGTAGAGGTTAGGCAATTGCATGGCTAGATCCAGAACCTTCCGCTGCTTACAGGATCATCAATGGGTAATAGGATTACCCTACGTCAAGGTAAATTAAATTAAATTAAATTTATTTAAATTATTTTTAATTATTAAAATAATAAAAATTAGATCTAAAACATCCTAGATTTTATCTAGATCAAAGAGAAAAATTTTTGAAATATATCTCTTGATCCGATCATATTTGAACGAACCTAGTCCGAAAAATCAAGATTTCCCTTCAACTGGTATCAGAGCCATGATTCTAAAGTATTTAGATCTACTTTAAAATTTATTTTAATTAAAAAATAAATAATTTTAGATGTCACATGAGATGTGATCTGATCTAAAATCAGAAAAAATTAAAATTAAATAATTTGGATCGAAGATTAGAAAATATGCATGACTAGTTCTGAAATAGAATAGTCTTGCATGTTTTTAATTTAATTTAATTAAATCATATTTTAAATCTATTTATTTACTTTTTTTTGATATTATAATTATTATAATAATATCTAAAAAAGAGTAAATAAAAATTATTTAATTTTAACATCATATGAGATATGATTGATGCATGTCTAGACTAGTTGTAGAATAGTTCTACATAGTTGTCTAGATTAGAGTTTATTTTGATAAGATCAATTTAAATCTAATTTTTTAGATTATTATGAGATAATTTAGATCTGAAAACATGCATGATTCAATACATGAGATGTATGCAAAATATGCTATGATTAGATCTAATTTGTATATGAGATATATGATATAAATCTAAAACTATTTTGTAGTATTACATGTTCCTGATTAAGGTGTTCCTCTTGGCCGTCTGGTCTTAAGAAAGAAGAAGGGTTTAAAGGCCCTCTCCTTCCATCCGATGGGGCATTCTTATGATGTGTAGGGGTGCTGCACGTTCGTCCTTAATCAGAAATCCAAAACTTACTTTCTGCAAAACCCTAGATCCTAAAATCCTAGGATTTATTATGCATATTTTATTTATGAACCCTACTTAATTAAAAATTAAGATTATAAAATATTAATTAGATCTAAAATTAAGAATTTTAGATCTAAGACATATTCATAATACTGGGTTCGGGCTTGGGTAGCTCAATTAGGTCTAAGCGGTTGATCAAATCGAATCAAGAGTTAGTTAGATGGGATCAACAATGCTTAAATTGACCAGCCTAATAGGATTAAGTCTGGGTCAAGATCGAGTCACGATCAAGCAAGACCTAATTAGGCTCAGAGGTTAGAGTCTGGATTGTAGGCTAACCCAATTGGTTCTGACTCAACAATTTGGTGTCTAAGGTAAGTTTGGCACATACGACCGACTGATTTTTAATTGGAGAGCTACTCGACCTGAATGCGTTCTTGTATGAGTTAATGGCATATCCCTTCCACCGATCTCACTTACCTGGCCATATCTATTGACTCAGTTCTAATTTGAGGTGGTCAATAATCCGAGCTAACCCATGCCACTAGGTTAGTCATAATTGTTATGACTATGACAAGTCTAGTATTAATGAGACCTGAATCAATTCTCCCTAAGAAAAGATTAAGTCTGAGGTCTTCCACCATTGTAGATGTGCAGGGCCCTTCCTGAGGTTGATTGTTCTCGGCTGGATACAGTGGCTCAGTTGCATCAAAAAGATGCAATCATGTCTATTAGGCATTGGATACTGTGGGCTGGAGGATGAGTTGGGCTCAATATTTCGGATATGGTGAGAGACTCAATTAGAAATCTAGTCTGTGCAAATGGTGGGTCTGACTTAACTAAGGAGTGGATCAATATTCCGGATATGGTGAGATTCATGAATTAGAGACCAAGTTTGGGGGCACCATGATTAGAGAATCATTGAATAAGAGTTGTTCACTCATTGGCTAACCCATCATCAATAACTATTAGGTGAGGTGATGAGTCAGTTGGTGAGACCGCACCACCCACTAGAAATCATTAATCGTGGAGAGCTAATTTGTTTAAAAATATAGGAATCCAAAAAATAGAGGAAGTATAGAAATCCAAAAAAATAGTGGGAGCTAATTTGTTTAAAAATAAAATCTCTAAACAAATTGATCAAGTCATAATTATAGTATCTAACTAGAGTCTTTGACTCTATACAAAAAAATGTCTACCTCCAATCCATTGGCACGTATCCTGGACACACATAGACTGATCGAACCGAATTATAAAGATTGGCTCAGGAACTATAAAATTACTTTGGATTTTGAGAAGTTAACACATGTATTGGATCAGGACCCTCCCACCTTACCAGCCCATTCATCCACTGAACAGAGAGCATCTCTAAAAAAATGGATAGACGAAGATAATAAGGCCAGATATTATATGTTGGGCTCGATGTCTGATGAGCTCCAACACCAACATGAAGATATTGGGACTGCTCGCCAAATATTGGCTCACCTATAAGAGATGTTTGATAAACAGAGTCGCGCAGCCAAGTATCAAGTCACAAAATGATCTTTTAAGGCTAAGATGCGTGATGGGTAGTCAGTCCAAGATCACTGTCTGATGATGATCAAGGACATGGAAGAGCTTGAGAAGCTCGGTGTAAAGTTAGACTTGGATCTGTAGAACGATATTATTCTATAATCCTTGACTGATGCATATGGACAATTCATCATGAATTACCACATGCATAAACTTCAAAATTTCTTGGCCGAATTAATGAATATGCTGTCATCGCTGAGCTTTCTATGAAAGGTTCTAAAGGCTCAGTTCTTGTTATGGAACGGACTTCTTCCAAAAGAAAGTCTTCTGAAAAGAAAAAAAAGTCTGCGAAAAAGCAAAAGGTGGAAGGAGCAAAGAAGAAGACAGAACCAAAGATGAAAGCCGCTGCCAAAGAAAAGTATTTTCATTGCAACAGCGACGGCCACTGAAAGTGGAACTGTCCTACTTACCTGGCCACCCTGAAGAACAAGAAGGAAGGTCCTTCTGGAGGTATGCTCGTTATTGAGTCTAACCTTATGGTTTCTTCTACATCCAGTTGGATGCTTGACTCTGGTTCTAGTGCTCATCTATGCACTTCCATGCAAGGTCTTAAGGATAGCAGGAGGTTGAGGGATGGAGACATGATCCTACGCATCGGTAATGGAGCAAGAGTTGCTGCAGTGGCAGTGGGAACATACCCTCTTTGATTACTATATGGTTTAGACTTAGTTTTGAAAGACTGTTATTATGTGCCTGCAGCTAGCAGAAATTTGATTTCTGTTTTATGCTTAGCACTAGAAGGCTATGTGATTACCTTCTTTAAGGACCATTGTAACATTCTTTTTGAAAGAAATAAAATTGCAAATGATTTTCTTATTAACGATCTTTATCAGCTACATATTGATGTATTTGTTCTAACTATCGAGCAAAACGTGAATGCCAAACGACCTAGGGATAGTCCATACGATAGGTATTTATGGCACCTGAGATTAGGTCATATAGCAGAAGATAGGATCAACAAATTAGACAAAAAATGG
>QRFJ01001095.1:0-55599 GCA_006176705.1 Cocos nucifera | reverse complement strand
AGTTTGCTTTTCTACTTCAGTTTGAATTCTTTAAACTTTCCAAAGGCTCTGACTTGGTCTCATAAGATACAATACATACCAGTAATCATCGGTAAAGGTATGAAGTAGACAATTACCTCTAATCGGCATATCAAATGGGCCGCACACATCAGTATGTACTAGGGCAAGTAGATCATGGCCCTTCCCCAGTCCCACAAAAAAAAGTTTAGCATTTTGCTTGAAGACTGATTCACAAATTGGATATGACTCGAAGTTAATAACTCAATAGCCCGATGTTCTTCAATTTGTTGATCCATCTTCTTGCTATATGACCTATCTAAGTGCCATAGATATCTATCATTTGGACTATCCCTGGTCATTTGATTTTATGGCATTCAATTTTGCTCTATATTAAAATAATACATCAATATGTAATGTAAAACGTTAAGAAAACCACTTGCAATTTTATTTCTTTATAAAGATATTACAATGGTCCTTAAGAAAACTAATACAGCCTTTTAGTGCTAAGCATAAAAGAAATCAATTTCTACTTGCTGTAGGTACAATACATCCTTTAGTACTAAATTTAAATCAGATGGTAGTCGAAAAGGGTAGGTTCCTATGGCCACAGCAGCAATACTTGCTCCATTTCCAATGCATAGGATCATCTCACCATCCTTCAGCCTCCTACTATCCTCAAGATCCTACATGAAAGTGTATAAATGAGCACTAGAACCAGAGTCAAGCACCCAACTGGATGCAGAAGAAACCATAAGGTTAGATTCAATAACGAGCATACCTCTAGAAGGACCTACCTCCTTATTCTTTAGGATAGCTAGGTATATAGGATAGTTTCACTTTCAGTGGCCGTTAGTGTTGCAATAAAAATATTTTTCTTTGTCAGCGGTCTTTTTTTTCAGCTCTGCCTTTCTTTTCTTTCCTCCTTCCATCTTTTGCCTTTTCATAGACTTCTTCTTCTTTTCAAAAGACTTTCTCTTGAAAGAAGTCCATTCCATAGCAAATACTGAGCCTTTAAAATCTTTCATTGAAGTCTCAGTAGTAACCAGCATGTTTATAAGCTCGACTAGAGTATTTTGAAGTTTATGCATATGGTAGTTCATGATGAACTGCCCATATGCATCAGTCAAGAATTGCAGAATTATATTATTCTACAGATCCAGATCCAACTTCACTCCGAGCTTCTCAAGCTCTTTCAAGTCCTTGATCATCATCAGGACAATGATCTTGGACTGACTGCTCATCATGCATTTTAGGCTTGAATAGTTGTTTAGTGATCTGATATTTGGCTACACGACTCTATTCACTAAACATCTCTTTCAGGTGAGCCAACATTTGACGGACAGTCTTGATATCTTCATGTTGGCACTAAAGCTCATCAGACATCGAGTCCAACATGTAGTATCTAGCCTTGCTATCTTCGTCTGTCCACTTATCAAGAGATGCTCTCTATTCAGTGGATGAACGAGCTGGTAAGGTGGGGGGATCCTAGTCCAATACACGAGTTAACTTCTCAGAATCCAAAATAATTTTGAGATTTTAGAGCCAATCCTTATAATTGGGTGCAGTCAGTCTATGGGTGTTCAGGATACATGCTAGTGAGTTGGATGTAGATATTTTCCTATAGAGACTCAAAGTTTCTAGTTAGATATTATAATTAAGACTTGACCAATTTATTTAGGAGTTTAATTTTTAAACAAATTAGCTCCTACTATTTTCTTGGATCCCTACACTCCCTCTATAGAGATGCAAAATTTTCACGATTATTGATTTCTAATGGGTGGTGCAGTCTCACCAACTAACTCATCACCTCACCTAACAGTTATTGATGATTGTTAGCCAATGAGTGGATAACTCTTGTCCAATGATTCTTTAATTTGGTGCACTCAATCTTGGTCTCTAATTCATGAGTCTCACCGTGCCTGGAATATTGATCCATTTCTTAGTTAAGTCAGACCCACCATTTGCATAGATTGGATTCCTAATTGGGTCTCTCATCGTATCCAAAATATTGAGCCCAATTTATTCTCCAGTCCATAGCATCCAATGTTTAATAAACATGGTTGCATCTTTTTGGTGCAACTGAACCACTGTGATCAGTCGAGAATAATCAATCTCAGAAAGAGCCCGCATATCTACAATGGTGGAAGACCTTAGACTTAATCTTTTCTTAGGAAGATTTGATTTAGGTCTCTTTAAACTTGACTTACAATAGCCATAATAATTATGACTAACCTAGTGGCATGGGTTAGCTCAGATTGTTAACCATCTTAGATCAAGACTGGATCGACAAATATGGTCAAATAAGTAAGACCAGTGGAAGGGATATGCCATTAACTCGATAAGAACGCGTTCGAGTCGAGTAGCTCCTAATTAAAAACCAGTCGATCATATCTGTCAGACTTACCTTAGACACTAAATTATTGAGCTAGAATCAATCAGGTTAGCCTACAATCTAGACTCTAACCACTAAGCCTAATTAGGTCTTAGCTTGATCGATCACTCATGAGATTCGATCTTGACCCAGATTTAATCATATTAGACTGGTCAATTTAAGCACTCTTGATCCCATCTAACCAACTTTTGATTCGATTTGATCAACCGCTAGACCTAATTGAGTTACCCAAGCACGAACTCAATTTTATGAATATGTCTTAAATCTGAAAATTCTTAATTTTAGAATTAACATATTTCATAATCTTAATTCTTAATTAAGTTTAGAATTCATAAACAAAATATGTAAATAAAAACCTAGGGTTTCAGGATCTAGGATTTTATAGAAAATAAGTTTTGAATTTCTGATTAAGGATGAATGCGCAGCACCCCTACACATCATAAGAACACCCAATCGAATGAAAGGAGAGGGCATTTAAATCCTACTTTATTCTTATGATCAGACAGCCAAGGGGAACGTCTTAATCAGAAATATGAAAACTACAAAACTAGTTAGATCTACATCATATATCTCATATATAAGATTGAACTAACTTTAAACATGTTTTGCATACATCTTCATGTATCATATCATTAATGTTCTCAGATCTAAATTATCTCATAATCATCTAAAAAATTAAATTTAAATTGATCATATCAAAATAAATTCTAATCTAGATAATTATGTAGAACTATTCTATAACTAGTCTAAACATGTATTTGTCATATCTCATATGAACAAAAATTAAATAACTTTATTTTTTATTTTTTAGATCTTATTATAATATTTATAATATCAAAAAATAATAAATAAATAGATCTAAAAAATATAATTAATCAAATTAAATTATGATCATGCAAGACTATACATAGAATAATTCTATTCTACAACTAGTCATGCATCTTGTACAACTTAGATCTAAATTATTTAAGTTTTAATTTTTTTAATTTTAGATCTAATCACATCTCATGTGACCTCTAAAATTACCTAATTATTAAACTAAAATAAATTAAAATTAGATCTAATGCAACCTGGCTCTAATACCAACTGAAGGGAAAATCTTGTTTTCTAGATCAGGTTCGTTCAGTTTGATTAGATGAAGAGAGATATTTTAAAAAAAAATTTCTTAGACTCAGATCAGATTTGAGACTTTATAGATTTAATATTATTGATCAAATAAAAGAAAATAAAAAAGAATAAATTAAATCTAAGTTAATTTTATCTTATAGCAGATAATCAGATTATCCTGTGATGATCCTGATGTCTATCTGAGGTTTTCGATTTAGCCATGCAAGTGCCTGGCCTCTACCGATATCCACTCAGGTAGGATCTAGAGATCTTCTTCTTCTTTATCACTTTTTAAATATTAGATCTGAATCTAATTTGAAAGATCTTCAAAACTCTTTTTGAAGATCGGGTGTCGCCTCTTGCAGCAATGCTGCCTTCTTTCTTTCTCGTCATCTTTCTCTTGCTTAGATTGCACCAAATTGAAGCCCAAAGATTCTTGGGCATGGGTAGGAGAGAGAGGACCTAAAGATGGCATGGAGGAGGGAGAGGAGCAGCCTTATGTCATGGGCAATTGGCTAGAGATTAGAATCTTAGGCACAGACAAGTTTTAAATAGACCCTGCTGCGCCATGCAGTGCCACATCATCCCGACCAATCATGGCCTTTTATGCAATTAGATCTAAATCTAATTGATGGGATGACATCATCTGATCTAATTAGATGAGAGACCCTCTGAATCATCCTTAGATGGTGCCAAGATTGGTCAAAGACAAGTCTTTGGCACCATCTAGGTAAAAACCCCGAAGCAACCTGGAGTCCCATTTATTTGGGACTCTAGGCGTCACTATCCATGGGCGCATGCCTCCCTAGGCATGCACCCCTTATGCAACTATGTTTTAGTAGGTAGACTGGTCTAAAAGTTCTCTCCTATAATGGCTTGACACATGGGCAGATGCCTAAGTGTCAAAGGTCAATGTTTGACCAAATGTCCGAAACAGGATTTAGCAGGTGACGAAAAATGGCAAGTATTGTCTCAAATTCATCTCATAAATTAAGACAATTATTTTTTGATCTGAATAAGCTCCAGTCAGATCAAGTACAGGTACCTGAGTGAGCCCAAACATATTTGGCTCAGTCGAGATAACTTTTAATGATAATTAAAGGAGAACATTAGGCTTAATCGTGTGCTAGCATAATTTTCTTGAACCTAATAGAGTCTAATTCAAATCAATTGAATTGGATTAGTCCAATTGATGATATCTATATCCAAACCCTTGTTTGTGTGACCTAGTTAGGTTCAGTTAAGTATGGTAATGAGATATGTCATGATCTCCATCATTGACATCATCAAAACACCTTCCGATGGATCAGAACTTTTCTGATTCAGACAACTAGTATGATTGATCATCTAAATCATTCTAATTGCTCTCAAAATCCACCAGTGATACCTAGCAGCATATGATAGCAATTCATTAGAACTAAAAATGAATCTTTCGGTGCAGTTACCTATGTGATTAAGTTCTTCTATCTTGAGCCCTGATCGAATTAGGGTTAAGGTAAACTCATCAAACCCTAATAGTCATCATATGATTAATTATTCAATTCAAGTCCCATGTGAAAATCTTAATAGAAACTCTTTCTATTATTTTACTCTGACCATGGCCATGGGCTTATGGACTTGATTCTCTTATGATCATCATAAGGGCTACTCCTCATCTACCAAGGTAGATAGATTTCCTTTTGGTGCAATCCTATTCCTACAACGAACATGATATAGTCAACATACACCTCAAAATTTTGAATGGCTAGGAGACCAAGTCATGGTGTAGTTAAACTATAACACCCTCAAGGTAAACTACCGATGCAACTCAAATTAAAGAATCAGACATACGACTGTAGCTTCGAGCCAATCATCGATGAGAAGGTAGACTTTCTAATGACTGCTCGAGGTGGTCACGCTCAGTGCCCTCGTTCTCTAATAAGTACCTATACTCTCGCTCTGGTGTCTCTATATTGTAGACTCAAGACTCATCTACTAAAAAGAAGTGATTATATACCAACCTTCCGGATCAATCACCATGCTCATGATGATCCTACGGTCAGAAGCATTTTATGAGTTAATAATGAAAATTCATGTCTTAAATTTTTAACTCTTGAAAATAAGAATTATCATTGTCATTAACTTAAGGAATGTATCACAGACACTAAATACACATTATGATAGAAAATAATCCATTTTATTATTTATAATCAAAATTATAATTTTACCCTTAGAAGTGTATAACAAGTGTCAGCCAATTCTGACTTCTAGGGTACTCATATCTAATAACAGCAATGCCCGATCCTCCTCGTTGATCTTCACATCCAAACTCATCACCTCAAAGCACATCTGATTGAACCTTTGGATATGTGCAACAACATCTCCGCCTTCAGACATCCTCAGACTATATAGTTGTTCCTTCAACCATAGCTTGTTCGTCAAATTCTTCTCTATGTATATGTTCTCCAGTCTCTCCCAGAGCCCCTTTGCCATAGTCTCTATGCAAACCTCAAGCAAAATCTGATCGGCCAAGCACATCCAGATTGTGCTAAAAGTAATTTCCTCCAGCTCTTTCTAATCCATAGTACTGATCTTTTCCAGTCTTTTTTTTGTCAAAACCTTGTAGATTCTCTATTGAACTAACAAGTCCTTTACTCTTTACTGCCATAGGATAAACTTTTCCTTACCGTAGAACTTCTCAAAATCTACCTTGAATCCATTTGATCCCATGACTTCAAACAAGTCAAGAACGGATCCCTAACACCCTTCATGATTATACATCAGTAAAACCTCCAGCCCGACATCAAGCCATAGACATGGTGCGCTTCCCGGTGCAACTACCACTGTATCCAGCCGAGAACAATCAACCCTGGGAAGGGCCCGCATGTCTACAATGGTGGAAGACCTCAGACTTAATCTTTTCTTAGGGAGAATTGATTCAGGTCTCATTAAACTAGACTTGGCTTAGTCATAACAATTATGACTAACCTAGTGGCATGGGTTAGCTCGGATTATTGACCACCTCAGATCAGAACTGTGTCAACAGATATGGCCAGGTAAGTGAGACCGGTGGAAGGAATATGTCGTTAACTCGCACAAGAATGCATTCAGGTCGAGTAGCTTCCAATTAAAAACCAGTCGGTCGTCTGTGCCAAACTTACCTTAGACACCAAATTGTTGAGTCAGAACCAATTGGGTTAGCCTATAATCCAGACTCTAACCTCTGAGCCTAATTAGGTCTTGCTTGATCGTGACTCGATCTTGACCCAGACTTAATCCTATTAGGCTGGTCAATTTAAGCATTGTTGATCCCATCTAACCAACTCTTGATTCGGTTTGATCAATCGCTTAGACCTAATTGAGCTACCCAAGCCCGAACCCAGTATTATGAATATGTCTTAGATCTGAAATTCTCAATTTTAGACCTAATTAATATTTCATAAACTTAATTCTTAATTAAGTTGGGTTCATAAACAAAATATGCACAATAAATCCTAGGGTTTCAGGATCTAGGGTTTTGCAGAAAGTAAGTTTTAGGTTTCTGATTAAGGACGAACACGCAGCACCCCTACACATCATAAGAACACCCCATCGAATGGAAAGAGAGGGCCTTTAAACCCTTCTTCATTCTTATGATCGGACGGCCAAGAGGAACGCCTTAATCAGGAACATGTAAATCTACAAAACAGTTATAGATCTATATCATATATCTCATATATAAATTTAGATCTAATCAAGGCATATTTTGCATACATCTCATGTATCAATTCATGCATGTTTTCAGATCTAAATTATCACATAATAATCTAAAAAATTAGATTTAAATTGATCTAATCAAAATAAATTCTAATCTAGATAATTATGTAGAACTATTCTACAATTAGTCTAGTCATGCATCTATCATATCTCATATGATATTTAAAATTAAATAATTTTTATTTGCTGTTTATCAGATGTTATTATAACACTTATAATATCAAAAAATAGTAAATAAGAAGATCTAAAATATGATTTAATCAGATTAAATCAAAGACATGCAAAACTATTCTATAGAACTATTCTATTCTAGAACTAGTCATGCATATCTTCATGTTCTTAGATCCAAATCATTTAATTTTAATTTTTCTGATTTCAGATCTGATCACATCTCATGTGACATCTGAAATCACTTTATTTTCTAATTAAAATAAAATTAAAATCAGATCTAAATAATCTAGAACCATGGCTCTGATACCAGTTGAAGGGGAAATCCTGATTTCCCGGTCCAGGTTCGTCTAGATCTGATTAGATCAAGAGATATATTTCAAAAATTTTCTCTTGAACTTAATCAGATCTTGATATATTTCATATCTGATTCTTATTATTTTAATAAATAAAATAAAACAAGATAAATTAAATCAAATTCAATTTACCTGATTTGGGTAATCTTATTACCCTGTAGATGATCCTGATTGCAGCGGAAGGTTCTGGATCTTAGCCACGCAAGCGCCTGGCCTCTACCGGTATCCACTCGGGTTGGATCTGGAGAACCTCTTCTTTTCTATCACACCTCCAAAAATTAGATCTGGATCTGATCTGGAGGATCTTCAAAACTCTTTTGAAGATCTGCAGTCGTCCTTTTGCAGCAGCGCAGCTTTCTTGCTTTTGATCGCCTTTCCTTGATCTGAATCGCACCAAACTAAATCCAAAACACTTTTGGACGTGGAGAGAAAGGGGAGAAGAGACTATGGCATGGAGAAGGAGGGGAGAGGTAGCCCTGGGGTGTGGGAAATCTCATTCAATCTTAGGATTAGGGTTGGGCGCAGGGTGTTATTTATAGACCTCTTGTGATCCAACTCCTCTTCCTCTCAACCAATCACAACCCTTTGTGAAATCAGATCTAAATCTGATTGGTTGAAAAAGAGACCCCTGGATTCCTCCTTAGAGGGCACCTAAGACCAGTCAAACTGGATTCTTAGTAGAACTCTGATTGGAATCCTAAAGGGAGGTGGAGTCCTTGTCCAACAAGGACTCCTAGGCGCCTCCTACTTGGGCTCATGCCACCCTTGGCGTGCGCCCTTCTCCTTGCCAGGTTCTGGCAGGGGGACAAGCCCCCACCAGCTCTCCAATAGGTGCATGACATGTGGTCAAAAGTCAAAGGGTCAATGGTCAACATTTGACCAGTCAAAGGTAGACTTTTGACCAAAGTCAAAGAACAAGAAATGGCAGGTGACCAAAAATGGCAGGTAATGTCTTACAAATAAGACAACCTATTCTGACTTGGACAACCTCCAGTCAGACCATATGAAGGCCTCTGATTGAGCACAAACTCCTTTGGCTCAGTCAGGACAACTTATTTATGATAGTAAAAGAAGAACGTTAGGTTCAATCGAGTGCTAGCACGATTTCCTTGAACCTAATTGAATCTCATTCAGATCAATTGAACTAGATCAGTTCAATTGATGATCACCAGATTCAAACCCTTGTTTGTGTGACCCAGTTAGGTTCAGTTCTGTATGGTAATGGGATATGTCATGATCTCTATCATAGACATCATCGAAACTTCTTTCGATGGATCAGAACTCTTCTGATTCGAACAGCTAGAATGATCGATCATCTAAATCATTCTAATTGCTCCCAAAATCCACCAGTGACACCTAGCAGTATATGGTGGCAACCCATCAGAGCTGAATGCGAACCTCTTGGTGCAACTACCTGTGTGATTAAGTTCTTCTATCTTGAGCCCCGATCAGATTAGGGTTAAGGTGAACTCGTCAAACCCTAGTCTCTGTCATATGATGTAATCATTCGATTCGAGTTCAATGTGAAAATCTAAATAGAAACTCTTTCTATTATTTCACTCTACCATGGCCATGGATTTCTGGACTTGATTCTCATGATCATCATAGGGCTACTCCTCTACCACCGAGGTAGATAGATCCCATCTTGATGCAATCCAGTTCCTACAATGAACATGCTATAGCCAACATACACCTCAGGGTTCCATATGGCTAGGAGACCGAGTAATGGTGTAGTCAAACTATAGCACCCTCAAGGTGAACTGCCTGATGCATCTCGGGTCAAAGAACCAGACACACTACTGCAGCATCGAGTCAGTCATTGACGAGAAGGTAGACTCCCTAATGACTACTCGAGGTGGTCACGCTCAGTGCCCTCGTTCTCTAACGAGTACCTGTACTCTCGCTCCGGTGTCTCCACACCGTAGACTCAAGACTCATCTACTAAAGAGAAGCGATCGTACACCAACCTTCCGGATCAATCACCATCCTCGTGATGATCCTATGGTCGGGAGCTGTTTATGAGTTAATAATGATTATTCATGTCTTAAATTTTCAACTCTTGAAAATATGAATTATCATTACCATTAACTCAAAGGATGTATCACAGACACTAAATACACATGTGTGATAGAAAATAACCCATTTCATTAATTATAGTCAAAATTACAATTTTGCCCCTAGAAGTGTATTACAAGTGTCAGCCAATTCTGGCTTCTAGGGCACATATATCTAACAGGAGGAGGGCGCATGCCACCCTAGGCGTGCGCCCAAGTTGGAGGCTCCTTGGAGTCCTTGTTGGACAAGGACTCCACCTTCCTTTTGGATTTCAATCAGAGTTCTACTAAGAATCCAGTTTGACTGGTCTTAGGCGCCCTCTAAGGAGGAATCTAGGGGTCTCTATTCCCACCAATCAGATTTAGATCTGATTTCACAAAGGCTTGTGATTGGTTGGGAGGAAGAGGAGTTGGATCACGCTTAGTCTATAAATAAGACCCTACGCCCAACTCAGATTCTAATGCAATTCAATTGAGAAACCCCACGCCCCAAGTTTGCCTCTCCCCTCCTTCTCCACGCCATAGTCTCTTCTCCCCTTTCTCTCCACGTCTGAAAGAGTTTTGGATTTAGGTTGGTGCATTCCAGATCAAAAGAAAGGCGATCAAAAGAAGAAGGCTGCGCTGCTGCAAAGGATGACTGCTGATCTTCAAAAGGAGTTTTGAAGATCCTCCAGATCAGATCCAGATCTGATTTTTGGAGATGTGATAGAGAAGAAGAGGATCTCCAGATCCAACCTGAGTGGATACTGGTAGAGGCCAGGCGCTTGCGTGGCTAGATCCAGAACCTTCCGCTGCAATCAGGATCATCTATAGGGTAATAGGATTACCCAAATCAGGTAAATTAAATTTGATTTAATTTATCTTATTTTATTTTATTTATTAAAATAATAAGAATCAGATCTAAAACATATCAAGATCTGATTGGGATCAAGAGAAAAAAATTTGAAATATATCTCTTGATCTGATCAGATCTGGACGAACCTGGATCGGAGAATCAGGATTTCCCTTCAGATTTTTAGCATCAAAATTAGATGAGATCTACAATTTTTCATGTAGATTAGGTCTAAGAGTCTCAATGGTCGAATTAATAAGGTTTTTGATCAAAAAAGGACTCTTTATGGTGCTATGTCTTGTATAAGAACTCTTCTCACAAAATTACCTCAACGTAATTTATTTTTTAACACCCAAAGTAGCCTTCCCTCTAATATCCATGCCCCCTCTATCTTCTCTCTCCCTCTCTTCTATATGCTTAAAATGTTAGGCATAAATCTGAGTTGAAGGTTGAAGGCTTTTGGCACAAAATTCAGCATCTATGCGATGATGTTCGTGAGACGAACAGGCTGCCCTTAGAAGTTGTTTTGAAGGCCTTTCAAATTAGATCCAGATCTAATTTTGGAGAAGAGATTCATGAGAAGAAAAAATTTAGATCCTACCTAAGTGGATATTGGTAGAGGCCAGGCACATGCATGGCTCCTATCAGAACCTTAGGAATCAATAAGATCATCACCAGGTAATTAGATTACCAAATCAGGTACTTAAAATTAAATCTAATTTAATTTTATTTTTAACTTTTAATATCAGATCTCTATGATTAGATCTGAGAAGTCTTAGATTTGATTAAAATTTTAAAAAAAAAAATTAAAATATTTTTTTAGATCCAATCAAATCTGAACTATCCTATGCCGAAAAAATAGGTTTTTCCTTCAGTTGGGTCCCATAAGTCATCACTATCTAACAGTGGTAGGAGCAATTAAGGATTAACCTTAATTTGAGAAAAGAAAATAATGATCTAAGTATATAAATTATATTAAGTTTAAAGATTTGGACTTTAGTCTAAAGGTTCTTCCACTATTTTATTCGAATCGATAGCCTCTACCTCCAATTCAAGGAATTATCTTAATTTCTTAGTGGGTACTATAATCCACATAGATTAAACACAAGTCCAACTATGGTTGGTCAACCTATGTACATCTAAGGATAGGTTCATAACCAATTATTTTTTTAAATAATTTTTACTAATTTAATTTTGCCCCAAAAACCTAATTAGTAGGCTAGGGCCTCCACTATCAGGATTTGATTAGGTCCAACCATTAACATGACTATACTTGATGTATCTAACCAACGAATGATCAAGCCCAACTATGGTTGGTCATCCTAACCACCATTAGAAAGATACATCCAAGTTGTCATATGATGAATGATAATTCCATTAGTCAATAAGCACCAGGCCTATGGGCCTCCAATGATTATTGAGTTAATGGACCCATTATCAAACACCTTAATGGGAGGCTATGACTCAGTTATGTTCATAACTTTATCATTTTAAGGACCTAATAATTTTAAAGAATTTAAATTATTAGTGATTTAAGGATAGAAAGGACATGGACCAATTTGCTCCCATTGACTTCACCAAGTCAAGTCCTCCTACTGACTTCTCAAGTCATTGATGAGGATTAGGATCAATTTTGGTCCATAGGCACCTATATCAGTCTCACTGAGTAAAATCAGTCTCACTGATTTTCTATGTGATATGGTTAGCACGAATCAATAAGCAACCTAATCAAAACCTAATTAACCACATTGGCTAGGTAGGTGAGATCAATGGAAGGGTCTGCCAAGGCTTGCCTTAGACACCATCAAAAATGGCCAGGTAAGCGGGCTGCCAATTAAAAACCAATAATCTTGGATGCCAGACTTATATTAGATACCAATCAATTTATCATTTTTGATTTGGTCTACCTAAAGACTCGAGCTGGACCACTAAGGCATGATCAGTATCCATTTGTTAGATGTATGGATTTTGAACAACTACAACTATTGAATTGATCTAAAGAAATGGCCATCCTAATTAACTATTAACTAGGTTTGATTAATTTCTTAGCTAAGTCCATATTTAATCTAATCCTAGGTCTAACCTAGTTAAGGACCTGATCAAGCTAACCCATGACCCTTTAACCCATATTTTATAAAATTGTCTAAGGATTTTTAAATCATAAACCTAGATCCTAAACAATCACTTAATTCTCAATTAAGTTCAAGGCTTATGGTTTTGGACTTATGGAACCTCAGAACTAATTTTTGATTTTATTATTTAAAATATTTTTCAAATTATAAACACTTTACTTTGAATCAAATTCAAATAAAGGTTTTAGATCTGATTTGTTTCAATGTTTCGATCAAGTCCTAGAATTTTGAATCTAGAATTTTGTAGAAAATAAGTTCATAATTTAAATTCTACAAAACTTATATGTCATACATATGCAAACTAGATTCAAAAATGAAGCTACATATCAACATATGCAACAAGAAGATCTAGATCAAAATATGAAACATATCATATGGATCTCATCTAAATGATCAAAATCAAATGATAAATCATTTAATATTAGGTTTAAAATCTTAAAATAAATTATAAATTATTTTAGATCCCATCTAATATATTTATGATTTAAGTTTTTTTGGATCAGCACATAGTAGGACAATCTTTTTACTGTAAGGGATAAACCTTACAGCAGGATAATCTTATGGCAGTATGTGCAATCTGATATTATTTAGATCTAATCTAAATAATCTAAAATAGATCTAATATTTATTTAATTTAATATTAAAATTAAAAAATTAAATCATAAACTTTCTTAGATCTAATCTAAATTATTTATGATTCAGATTTAGATCAACACATACTAGGATAATCTTTTCATTGTATGGGGTTAACCTTATAATAGGACAACCTTATGGCAGTATATCCGATCTTTAATTAATTTTAATTTTTAAATTTATTCTTATGCATACATGAACATGTTATAAAAGAACTTGGATGCTCGGATACCATTAAAGGAAAATTGCAGGATTTCATGTATAGATTTCAAAACTTTTTCGAAATTAAAGCAGTAAAAAACATAAATTAAATAGTTTAATCTACAATATGCATGTAATCAGATTACAAAACCCTACATCAGGGATCTATAACATGTCATAATGTAAATATAAATATAAAATTAAATTAGTCATAAATGGTATTGATCATATCAATACCTAGATCTAGAATAATTCTAGATCTAATCCTAGATCATACTAGGTTACCAAGAGATCAGATCTCCTACCTTTGCATGGGTTGAGAACTCCGTAGTTGATTTTTGTTGTTGCATTTAGAGCCGCACACACATCCGACCTCTACAGATGATCCACACGAACCTGCAATACAGATTTAAGGTTTATCGAACGAAGATCCGCTCGAAGTGTTAGCTTCTCGCGGATCCCTCCTAATGGTTAATCAAATACATGTTCTTCAAATCTCTTGGATACTCCAAGAGATGAAGAACATGAGGAACAACAAGGGAGGAATCCAAACCTTGGATCTTCTATAAATTAAAAAATAAAATAAAATAAAATAAATCCTAAGAGAAGATAAATTTTCTCCTTCAGGACATCAATGATTGATGTCCTAAAAACATCTCTATATTAGGACAAGAGGAGACCTTCTTCTATAGGATTTTTCTTAAGTTTCTAGATCTAAGATTTTTGATTTTATCATAGAGAATTTCCATAAAAATATGAAGAAGAAGGATTTTCAAAAAAATCCTAAAAGAAGACGTTCTTCTCTTCTTCTTCTCTCATTAAGATATGATCTGATCATGTCCAAAGATGATCACTATGCTCCAATATCTTGAAGCATGGATCTCTACGCTCTTTCACTTTCTCACTCTCAACTTTTTATCATATAAAACTCATAAAAATAAGGAAGAAAAAAACATGAAATTAAATTCCAAGAGAAAACAATTTTCTCTTACCTTTTTTTTTACAAGACATCAACACTTGATGTCTTAAAGAGGCTTTCTCCTCCAAGATGCTTGGTGCCTCAAACCACCACGCCATCTACCTTTTCTCATCAAAAATCACCATGGAATATCAGATGCTTTGGATGCCCACACCTCTTATAAGGAGGCGTCCGCTAAGAGAGAGGAAGACTAGGTCAAAACCTAGTCAAAGGAGGACTCCTATGGGGCGTCCAACTCTTGGATGCTCCTCCCATAATTTTTGGCATGCATCCTCTGAATCTCATGCACAAAAACCCAAGGGAGAAATGGTAGAACAAAAGGTTGGGCATTGGAGGAAAAAATAAAAGGAGGGAAGAGTTTCGGTCAAAGGGGACTCTATCAAATAAAGTTCAAATCGCAACAACTTTCCTATATTTGACCTGGTCAAATTTTATTCCAAATAATCCAGATATGTTAGGCATGGAGAAGCTCTTAGGCATGGGAATGTTTCACATAAACATTAGAAAAAATAAAATATGGCATGGGCTTTCTTAGGCTCAAGTGAAAGAGAGAGGGTCCCAGTCCAACTTGGACTCCTCTTGTTTAACTAGGTCAAAATAAGTTTAAATCTAATTAAATTCTATTTAAACTAGATTAAATACAACCAAATTAAAATTATCCTAGTCCAACTAGGAGTCTAACTAAATCAGATTAAATTAATATTTAAATTTAATTTAAATCCTAAGTTAATTAGGTGCACCTAAGTCCTAGTCAAATAAGAAATTGTTCTTTCTTGCAATTGGCTTATCCAATAAACCAACTAGACTTAATCTAATTAAGTCCAAACTAATTCTAATTTAATCTAATTTAATTAGACTTAATCTCAGCCTGATTACTCCATCAAATTGAGCCAATAAGTAATTCAATTGCTAATCAATCCTCCTGCAATACTTGCATTAGGTCAAACATTAATCGTATTGATGGATTGACCTTAGAACAATTCTTAATCATCAATTAACCATCTGATCAGGTTACAAGCTCTAATGTGTGTGACCCCATAGATTTGAACATAAGCCAGTAGTATAGAAATTAATTTCTATTAATTTTTGTGCGAATCGAAGTTACCATCTAGCAATGATTTTCGACATCTAGATAGGTCGAATGTGTGCAAAGCAACATTCTTAGAACCCTGGCCCATGGTTACCATATAATTCATTCCTTCAACTAATAATGCTTAAGATGACTTCAAATATGCTATCAAACACTCATACAAGTCATCTTTATTATGTCTTAAAATTTTGCAAATCCCATGACACCTCACGAGGTTACCCAGGCCTAGATTTTGCTAAATTAAAATACAGCGAGTCATTCTCTTCCTGAAGTTAATCAGGAGTAGTCAATCCCATCTTAACTCACACACCAACTTTATAAGTACTTGACTGTATCCAAAAATCTTTCAAATCTATATTAGAAATACAGGCAGTCCGACATCAAAGTATAATGAGTTACTTGCAAGTCACCATGGTGATCTCAGGTCGAAGGGATACTTATATCCATTAGCCTTAACTTGCTACTCTTGACAGTAAAGTGCTACATTGATCACGTTCAGTATAGAAATACTCCTACATCTCATCTGGATGCCATATCAGTGTCTCCACACCATTTGGTTACGAGGACAACCAATGCATATGGCATACAGCGATCTATACTCGATAAATTATCATCCTTGTTAATAACTTATCATCTGATCATAAATAATTTAAGAACCATCCGATAAATTCTTCTTTATCGATTGATTGTGGTTCTAAGGACTTCATCATAATTTAGAAGTTCATTTAAGGAAGATAGAACTTTTATGATGAATAAGCTAAATAACTATTATTATTAGATAATTCATATATTAATTCCAATCATCTACCACTTAGATGATTGGCTTTAGGACACATTTTTTAATAATTACTTTATAGGCTAGAGTTATCCTTTTTGCCTTGATTTAATCTTCATTGTAACCTCCTGAGAGATATATCCAAACTGAAGTTTCTTCTCTAAAATCTTGAGTGATGAATATTCATTTAGGTGAGTGGAAATACTTTAAGTTTATGAGCTCTTTAAATTTATAACTACACATTCTCACAAACAACATTGATAATTTAACAATCTATACTCAAATACTTTTGTTATCATCAAAATCAATCTAGGATCAACAATCTCTTCCTTTTTTATGATGATAAAACCTTTTAAGTGTAACCTTTCCTTCATATTTTAAAAAGATATATTCATTCAATCTTACCAATTAACTTATACATCATATTCATTTAGATTTTGTCAACTTACATATGCTCCTCCTGAATATGATAGTTATGTTCAATTTAACTCAAATTTTGTGTTGCTCCCCCTTACTATGTGTTGAGGTTTCAATTTAGCTATTCAAGTTATGATTTCTTCCATATTTGTAAGTACAATTGAGTTGCAATTGATTATTCTTTATTTAGTTCTTACATAATTAATGCCCATTCTTTTTCACTTGATTTTATTTCAATTTTCATGAATTTATTGTTGGTGCATCACCATGACATCACCTAACTCTGATACCAATTGTTGTCCTGGCATCACCAAGCTTCGATACCATGTTGCAGAAACTCCTGATCTTTAGTACCGCCTTGGAGAGATCTTGGACATTCTCTAAAGTAGTATATCATAGATCATCACTTAGATCTATGCTGGGATGCTTCCCTCCTTAGGCTTGAAGGAGGCACCCCTTCTCTCTAGGGCTTCTTCAAGAACCTAGGACAACAATACTAGAGAGAAGAGAAAAGAGAGATTGTGAGAGAAAAGATCTGTATTTTAATTTTCTCATGAAACCCTAATACAACCTATGTATTTATACATAGCTATTAGGCCCGACCAAAAACTCCCCTGGCTAACCCAATACATGAAAGCACACACCGAGCCTATGTACATGTCTCAAATGCTCTCATCCTCTAGATCTAAATCCGACCCATATATGAGTTAGTCCACTTAAGATCTTATTGGTCCAGGCCTTAAGACCCTAAATAGAAAATCCTGTATATTCTGTATGCCACCACCAAGCCGACTCTCTCAGAAGTCGAGCTGGCTCAACTACGTCTTGCCCAAACACCATCTTCTGTCTACCTAAAATAGCCAGCTCGACTGCACCTCAAGCTGGCTCGATCTCAACCCAAGCAGGCATGACTACGTATCTGAGCCAACTCATCTGTGTGTCAGCTTCTTATCTTGGCTGATTCTTCTCATGACTTTGGTTCTTTGCTCCATCTTGTATCCCAGATCTCCGAAGCACCTACTAAGCCTCTCAAGGTCCTCACACTTGAACCTCGAGTCCCATGCATGGCTATATACTATCTTCACCTAGGACAACTCCTATCCTAGCCCTAGGACTACACTGATCCTAGACTCCCTGAAGCCAACACTCTGGCTTTTCTTGTAGCCTTCCAAGGCTTGGGAGCACTACAAATTCTAACATTTATACTCATTTTTCTCCTTCTTTTTGTCATTGTCAAAAAATTAAACATACAATATAAATAGAGATTTGATCAAACATGAAAAGAGATAAATTTCATTCATTCATTAGAATAATTTGATACAATGCAAACCAAAATCAAACTTCACTCATTCATAGATACAAAAGGTTCCAAATTCATAAAATGCTGAAGTTTGATCATTACATATCATGGATATTTACAACCAAAATGCTCTAAGTATAACTAAATATATCCTATATGCAATCTAATCAACACTAGGCTCTAGAGGGTCAGATGAGGCTAGATCCATGTGTTGAAAAATGTGTCCTAAAGCCAATCATCTAAGTAGTAGATGATTGAAATTAGTATATGAATTATCTAATAATAATAGTAATTTGGCTGTTTCATTATAAAAGTTCTATCTTTTTTGAATGAACTTCTAAATTATGATGAAATTCTTAGAACCACAGTCAATTGATAAAGAAAGATTTATCGGATGGTTCTTAAATTGTTCATGATCAAATGATAAGTTATTGACAAGGATGATAGCTTATCGAGTGTAGGTCGTTGTATGCCATATGCATTGGTTGTCCTCATAATCAAGTGATGTGGAGACACTGGTATGGCATCCAGATGAGATGTAGAAGTACATCTATACTGAACGTGATCAATATAGCACTCTACTATCAAGAATAGCTAGCTAAGGCCAATGGTTATAAGTATCCCTCTGACCTGAGATCGCCACGGTGACTTGCAAGCAACTCACTGTACTTTGGTGCTGGACTGTCTGTATTTCTAATATAGATGATGGAAGATTTTTGGGTATAGTCAAGTACTTATAAAGTCAGTGTATGAGTCAAGATGGGATTGACCACTGCTGATTAACTTTAGAAAGAGAATGTCTCGCTGTGATTCAATTTAGCAAAACGTAGGCCTGGATAATCCTCATGAGGTGTCACAAAATTTGCAAAATTTTGAGACACAATAGAGATGACTTGTATGAGTATTTGACAGCATACTCGAAGTTGTCTTAAGTATTATTGGTCATAGGAATGAATTATATGGTAACCATGGACTAGGGTTCTAAGAATATTGCTTTACATACATTCGACCTATCTGGACATCAAAAATCATTGCTAGATGGTAACTTTGATTGGTATAGAAATTGGTTTCTGCAGTACCGGCTTAGGTTCAAACCTATGGGGTCACACACATTAGAGATTGTAATCTGATTGGATGGTTAATCGATGATTGAGAATCATTTCGAGGTCAAACATTCAATGCGATTGATGTTTGACCTAATGCAAGTGTTGTAGGAGAATCGATTAGCAATCGGATTACTAATTGGCTCAATTTGATTGAACAATCAGGCTGAGATCAAGTCTACTTAAATTAGATTTAATTAAAATTAATTTATATTTAACTAGATTAAGTCTAATTGATTTATTGCATAAGCTAATTGCAAGGGAAGAATAATTTCTTATTTGACTAGGACTTGGGTGCACCTGATTGACTTAGAATTTAAATTAGATTTAAATTTTAATTTAATATAATTTAATTAGGCTTCTAGTTAGACTAGGATCATTCTTAATTAAGATATATTTAATCTAATTTAAATAAGATTTAAATTAGATTTAAAATAATTTTGACCTAGTCAAACAAGAGGAGTCCTAGTTGGACTGAAACTCTCTCTCTTTCACCTGTGCCTAAGAAAGCCCACTCCATATTTTAATTCTAAATTTTTTTCTATGATTTCTATACCTAAGAAATGATTTTTCACACTCCATTATCTTAGGAATTGGATTTAAATTTGATTTGCTCAAAATTAGAAGGAAGTTAGAAATTGTTTCCTACTTGGAAGAGTCTTCTTTGACCCAAACTCCTCCCTCCCTTATGCGCTAACTCTACCCATGCCCCTCTATCTTATTCAGCCTTTTTTCCCTTGGTTTTGTGCATGAGAATTAGTAGTTACACAAAAAAATAAGTGGGAGGGGTGTTCAACTCTCCAAGAGTTGGACGCCCCATAGAAGTCCTCCTTTGATTAGATTTTGATCTAGTCTTACAATAAAAGGTGGATGCCTCTTATAAGATGGTTTATGGATATAAAAAATTTTAGAAAAATTATAAAAAATTAGAGGAGAAGAAGGAGAAGGCATAGAGAATTTGTGGTGCCAAGATTCTTGGAGAAGAGCCCTCAATTAAGACATCAAAGGTTGATGTCTTGAAGGGATAAGGTAAGAGAAGATTGTCTTCTCTTATATTTTTTTTTTATGTTTTTCTCTTCCTGCCTTATTTATGATTTTTATATGATAAAAATCTAAGAGAGAGAGAGAGGAAGGGCTTGAGGACAGATGGTGCCAAGATCCTTAGAGAAAAGATCTTCATCTGGACATCAATCATTGATGTCATGAAGGCACAAAGGTAAGAGATGATTATCTTCTCTTTATTTTCTTTTGAGTACCTTTTTATTCATTATTTTATATGATTTTTATATAATAAAGATTTGAGAGAGAGAGAGAGAGGAAGAGGGCATAGAATCTATGCTCCAAGGTGTTGGGGCATGGTGATCATTTTTGGATATGATTTGATCATATCCTGATGCGAGAAGAAGAAGAGAAGAAGATCTTCTCTTAGGATTTCCTTGAGGTCTCTTCTTCTTAATTTTATTTATGAGATTTTTATAAGAAAAATCTGAGAGTGTGATATCTAAAAATTAGAAAAAAATTCAGAGGAGAAGGTCTCCTCTGATCCTAGCATAGAAGTGTTTTCAGGACATCAACTGTTGATGTCCTAAAGGAGAAGATTTATCTTCTCCTAGGATTTTTTTCATATATCTTTTTATTTCTATTTTATGAAAGATCCAAGGATTGAATTCCTTCCTCATTCCTCCTCATGTTCTTTATCTCCTGGATTATCCAAGAGATCCGAAGAACATATATTTGATTAACCATCCATAGAGATCCACGAGAAGCTAGCAATTCGAGCGATCTTCGTTTGACGAACCTCCGATCTGTATTGCAAGTTCGTGTGGATCACCTATAGAGGTCGAACACATGTGCGGCTCTAAAGACAATAATGGATTCAACGTGGAGTTCTCGACCCATGCAAAGATAAGAGATCTGATCTCTTGGTGACCTAGATGTGATCTAGGATTAGATCTAGAATTATTCTAGATCTAGTTATTGATATGATCAATAGCACTTATGATTAATTTAATTTTAGATATATATTTACATCATAAAATGTTATAGATCCTTGATGTAGGATTTTGTAATTTGATTACATGTATGTTGTAGATTAAATAGTTTAATCTATGTCTTCCGCTGCTCTACATTTTGAAAAAGTTTTGAAATCTATGCATGAAATTCTGCATGTTGCCTATCAGTGGTATCAGAGCATCTAGGTTCTATTATAATATATTTATGTATATTTTAGATTAAATTTAAAAATTAAAGTTAATTAAAGATCGCACATACTACCATAAGGTTGTCCTATTGTAAGGTTAACCCCTTACAATGAAAAGATTGTCCTAGTATGTGCTGATCTAAATCAAAATTATTAATTATTTAGATTAGATCTAAAAAAATTTATGATTTAATTTTTTAATTTAAATTTAAGATTTAATAGATATTATATTTATTTTAGATTATTTAGATTACATCTAAATAATATCATGATTACATATACTGCCATAAGATTGTCCTACTGTAAGGTTCACCCCTTACAGTGGAAAGGTTATCCTAGTATGTACTAATCTGAGAAATCAAAGTCATAAATATGTTAGATGAGATCTAAAGTAATTTATGATTTATTTTTAAATTTTAAATCTAATTTTAAATGGTTTATGATCTGATCCACATGATGTATTTTATGTTTAGATCTAATCCTCTTATTGCATATGTTGATATGTAATTTTTGTTTTGAATCTAGAATGTATATGTATGACATATTTGTTTTGTAGAAATTAAATCATGAACTTACTTTCTACAAAATCCTAGATTTGAAATCCTAGGATATGATCTAAACAATGAAACAAATCAGATCTAAAACTATATATTGAATATGATTCAATACAATTTAAAAAAATTTCAAATAATAAAATTAGAAACTAGTTCTAAGATTCCATAAACCTAAACCCATAAGACTTAAACTTAATTGAGAATTAAGTGATTGTTTAGGATATAGGTTTGTGATTTGAAGATCTTAAGATAATTTCATAAAACATGGGTTAAAGAAAAATGGGTTAGCTTTGATCAGATCCTTAACTGGGTTAGACCTAGGGTTAGATTAAATATGGACATAGTTAAGAAATTGATCAAACCTAATTAATAGTTAATTAGGATTAGGTCATTTCTATAGATCACTTCAATAGTTGTAGTTGATCAAAGTCAATGCATCTAATAAATGGATGCTAATCGTGGCTCAGTGGTCGAGCCCGAGTCTTTAGGCAGACCAAATCAAAACTGACAAATCAATTGGTATCTAATGTAAGTCTAGCATCCTAGATTGGTGGTTTTTAATTGGTAGCCTACTTACCTGACCATTTTTTATGATGTCTAAGGTAAGCCTTGGCAGACCCTTCCACCGATCTCACTTACCTGACCAATGTGGTTAATCAAGTTTTTGATTAGGTTGCTCATTGATTCGTGCTAACCCATATCACATAGAAAATTAGTGAGACTGATTTTATTCAATGAGACTGATTTAGGTGCCCATGGACCATAATCGATCCTAGTCCTCATCAGTGACTTGCAAAGTCAGTGGGAGGACTTGACTTGGTGAAGGCAGTGGGAGCAAATTGGTTCATATCTTTTCTATCCTTAAATCACTAATAATTTAAATCTTCTAAAATTATTAGGTCCTTAAAATGATAAAGTTATGGGGATAACGGAGTCATAGCCTCCCATTAAGGTGTTTGATAATGGATCCATTAACTTAATAATCATTGGAGGCCCAAAGGCCTGGTGCTTGTTGACTAATGAAATTAACATCCATTATATGATGACTTGGATGTGTCTCTTTAATGGTGGTTGGATTGGCCAACCAAAGTTGGGCCTGATCATTCATTGGTTGGATGCACCAAGTATGGTCATGTTAATAGTTGGACCTAACTGGATCCTTTTCTGAGAAGGCCAAAGCCAACTGATCAGGGCCTAGGGCAAAATTAAAATTACTAGAAATTATTTGGAGAAATAATTGGTTATGAACCTACCCTTAGATGTACATGGATGGGCCAACCAAAGTTGGGCTCATGTGCAGTCTATGTGGATTCTAATACCTACTAGAAAATTAAAGTAATTCCTCAAATGGAAGGTAGAGGCTACCAGTTCGAATAAAATAATAGAATAACTTTTAGACTAAAGTCTAAGTCTTTAGGCTTAAAATGATTCATATACAATAGATCATTTTTCTCTATTAAGGCTAAATCCTAATTGCTCCTATCACTGTTAGATAGTGAAGACTTATGGAACCAACTTCAATAATTAGAATCAAAAGTTGAATATTGGTTCAGCAGTACAAATGGGTTCGTATTGGGGTTTCTGAGTCCAATCAAAATAATTAGTCCAAGATTAACCCAAATCAGGCATAGTACTTCTAATATCTGAAACAAGGTCATAGGAAGAAGATTTGTCTTGCTTCCCTTGACCACAACAGGCTGAACAAGAGAAAGGAGCAAAAGTTGCTCATTAAAGACGTTATATGATAACACTTTAAAACTTCTCTATATGTAATTCTACTGTCTGGGTATTAGATACCAGTGGTCTTATGCAATTCATTGCAAGGACTTAAGGTGAGTGGAATGTACACACCCTAGTTAGATTATGTCATGGATGTCTATGTTTGGCATTACAGGCTTAGTCATATTGATAAGAACAGGATAAATGGGTTAGCTTGAGAGAAAAACCTCAATATCAATGATTGTGAATCATTGATAGCCTGTGAATTTTGTCTTCTTGGGAAGATGACAAAGTAATCTTTTACTGAAAAAGGTGAAGGAGCCGATAAAGTTGTAAGTCTCATACATAGTGATGTATGTGGACCTTGAACTTAAGTGCCAAAGGAAGACATTAATATTTCATTACAGACTACCTATCTGGGTATGGATACGTCTGGGATGAATCATTTGAAATATTCAAATGATTCAATAATGAAAAAAAATAAATTAGATAAGGTACTGAACTCTTCGATCAGATCAAGGAGGCAAATACATATCCAGTGAGTTTGTGACATATCTAGGAGAGAATAGGATTCTCTCTTAGTGGATTTCTTTTCAGAACACAGTGTATCTAAAAGGAGAAATTGAATTTTGTTAGATATGGTTCAATCCATAATAGGATATACTTGTCTGCCTATTGCAGGGTTGTGCTCTTGTGACTATTTTTTTACTGTAAAAATTTATACCGAGTTAATCTATTGCATTGACTCCATATGGGATATGGATCGAACATAGATCAAGATTCTCTCACTTTTGGATTTGGAGTTGATCAGCCTATGTTGTATATTTGCACATAATTAAACTTGGATCCTGGTCTAATAAGTGTTTAAGGGTTATTAATTCTGCTATGCTAAAGAACATAAGATGTTCATCAGTAGTAGGGCATTCCTTTTAGAAAGAAGTTCCTTAGAGAAGAAACCGATGTCTATCAAGTTAAACTTGTAAAAGTTTGACTGATAGAAAAGAACCGATGTTATCTATAAACCTATAGAATCAGATTTGATCAGATCAAATCTAGAGCCCATTAAAGTATCACCTTTAAGAAGATCCAATAGAGAACCGTATTAGCCAGACAGATACTTCAGTGTCTAGGTTCAGAATGGCGATCATGTTGAGCTCGATGAAAACAACAAGGATCCGATCACCTATAAGGATACAGTGCGGTGGCCTGATTCTAAGAAGTGGCTTGGAGCCATATGATCCAAATTGAAGTCTATGAAAATCAATAGTGTATGGACACTAGTTGATCACTTGAAGGGATAAAACCCATTGGATGTGAATGGATTTTTAATAGGATCAGAGTAGCACAGATGGGAAGGTAAGGACCTATAAAGCCCATCTGAGTATCATCTCAGAGTTCGAACATACGTTCTGAACATATATCTTAGTTTTGAACAAAGAAAAACCCTGCACTTATTATTGGGCAAAATATTTTGTAGTGTTATTTCTTGTGATGTTTGAGGATGAAATTCTCTTAATCTGAAACAACATTCCAACATTGCAAGGAATAAAGGTTTAGCTGTCATCTTATTTATCCATGTACGAGATTAGACATGGTATACTCACTAGAGGTAGTGAGCAGATACCAGTCTGATCCAAGTAAGAGCCACTAGAGGATTGTATAAACAATCCCTAAGTATTTGAAAAATACTAAGGTCTAGTGACTCAAATATGGAAGTACTGACTTAAAATATATGGATGTTTTGATTTCAGTCAGAACAAGATGCAACAAGAGAATGTTGACTCATACCCTAATTGTAGGAGCAATCAGCTGAAAAGATTTCAAGTAGGATACTTTAGCCTATTCAGTTAGTGATGTAGAGTACATCATGGCATATGATGCTGCCATGTAAGTTGTGTAGTTATTGAGGTTCATTAGCAAGTTGGAAGTGGCACCCTCCACCCATGGTCCAGTCCTATCATAGCACTAAAGCCATAGCTCAGGCTAAAGAATTGAAGGACCAGCATATTTTGCATCATTTTCATCTTAGATATTTGATCTGGGTGACATTGACATTTAGAAGATCGATGTAAAAGAAGAACTTGACCGACCCATTTGCTAAGGCCTCGGAACTAAGGAGTTCTATGAACTCAAATGGAAGATAAGATATTTGATATCATTCTGATTGGCTTTAGTCCAAATAGGAGTTGTTGGAAAATATGTTCTAAAGCTAATCATCTATGTAGTAGATGATTGGAATTAGTATATGAATTATCTAATAACAGTAGTAATTTGGCTGTTTCATCATAAAAGTTCTATCTTTCTTAAATGAACTTCTAAATTATGATGAAGTCCTTAGAATCATAATTAATCGATAAAGAAGAATTTATCAGATGGTTCTTAAATTATTCACGACTAAATGATAAGTAATTAATAAGAATGATAACTTATCGAGTGTAGGTCGCTGTATGCCATATGCATTGGTTGTCCTCACAATCAAGTGGTGTGGAGACATTGGTATGGCATCTAGATGAGATGTAGGAGTATATATGCACTGAACGTGATCAATGTAGCACTCTACTATCAAGAATAGCTAGCTAAGGCCAATGGGTATAAGTCTTCCTCTGACCTGAGATTACCATGATGACTTGCGAGCAACTTACTGTACTTTGGTGCTGGACTGCTTGTATTTCTAATATAGGTGATGGAAGATTTTTAGGTACAGTCAAGTATTTATAAAATCGATGGATGAGTCAAGATGGAATTGACCACTCTTGATTAACTTCAGAAAGAGAATGTCTCGTTGTATTTCAATTTAACAAAACCTAGGCCTAGATAATCCTTGTGAGATGTCACGGAATTTACAAAATTTTGTGACATAATAGAGATGACTTATATGAGTGTTTGACAACATACTCAAAGTCATCTTGAGCATTATTGGTCATAGGGATGAATTATACGGTAACCATGGGCCAGGGTTCAAAGAATGTTGCTTTGCATACATTCGATCTATCCGAACATCAGGAATCATTGCTAGATGGTAAGTTCAATTGATACAAAAATTGATTCCTATAGTACCAACTTAGGTTCGAACCTATGAGATCATATATATTAGATCTTATAACCTGATCGGATGGTTAATCAATGATTAAGAATCGTTTCGAGGTCAAACATTCAATGCGATTGATATTTGACCTAATGCAAGTATTGCAGGAGGATCGATTAGCAATTGGACTACTAATTGAATCAATTTGATTGAGTAATCAAGCTAAGATTAAGTCTAATTAAATTAGATTCAATTAGAATTAATTTAAATTTAATTAGATTAAGTCTAATTGATTTATTGGATAAGCCAATTGCAAGGGAAGAACAATTTCTTGTTTCACTAGGACTTGGGTGCACCTGATTGACTTAGGATTTAAATCAAATTTAAATCTTGATTTAATCTTATTTAATTAAAATTATAGTTATACTAGAATAATCCTTAATCAAGTTACATTTATTCTAATTTAAATAAAATTTAAATTAGATTTAAAATAATTTTGACCTAGTCAAACAAGAGGAGTCCCAATTGGACTGGGACTCTCTCTTTCACTTACACCTAAGAAAGCCCACACCATATTTTAATTCTAAATTTTTTTCTATGATTTCTACACCTAATAAATGACTTTTTACACCCCATTATCTCAGAAATTAGTTTTAAATTTGATTTGGTCAAAATTAGAAGGAAGTTGGAAATTGTTTCCTACTTGGAAAAGTCTTCTTTGACCCAAACTCCTCCCTCCCTTGTGCGCCAACTCTACCCATGCCCATCTATCTTATTCAACCCTTTTTCCCTTGGTTTTGTGCATGAGAATTAGTGGTTATACAAAAAAATAAGTGGGAGGGACGTCCAAGAGTTGGATGCCCCATAAAAGTCCTCCTTTGACTAGGTTTTGACCTAGTCTTGCAATAAAAGGTGGATGCCTCTTATGAGATGGTTTAAGGACATAAAAAATCTTTAAAAAATTATGAAAAATTAAAGGAGAAGGAGGAGAAGGCATGGAGGATTTGTGGTGCCAAGATTCTTGGAGAAGAGCCCTCAATTAAGACATCAAAGGTTGATGTCTTGAAGAGACAAGATAAGAGAAGATTGTCTTCTCTTATATTTTTCTTTTATGTTTCTCTCTTTCCATTTTATTTATAATTTTTATATGATAAAAATCTGAGAGAGAGAAAGGGCTTGAGGAATGATGGTGCCAAGATCCTTAGAGAAAAGGTCTTCATTTGGACATCAATCATTGATGTCATGAAGGCACAAAGGTAAGAGAAGATTATCTTCTCTTTGTTTTCCTTTAAGTATCTTCTTATTCATTATTTTATATGATTTTTATATGATAAAGATCTAAGAGAGAGAGAGAGAGAGAGAAAGAGGGCATGGAATCTTTGCTTTAAGGTGTTGGGGCATGGTGATCATTTTTGGACATGATCTGATCATGTCCTCATGCGAGAAGAAGAGAAGAAGGTCTTCTCTTAGGGTTTCCTTGAGAGCCCTTCTTATCAATTTTATTTATGAGATTTTTATGAGAAAAATTTGAGGGTGTGATATCTAAAAATTAGGAAAAAATACAGAGGAGAAGGTCTCCTCTAATCCTGGCATAGAGGTGTTTTTAGGATATCAATTGTTGATGTCCTGAAGGAGAAGATTTATCTTCTCCTAGGGTTTTTTCCATATGTCTTTTTATTTTTGTTTTATGAGAGATCTAAGGGTTGAAGTCCTCCCTCATTCCTTCTCATGTTCTTCATCTCTTGGATTATCCAAGAGATCTGAAGAACATGTATTTGATTAACCATCAGAAGAGATCCACGAGAAGCTAGCACTATGAGCAGAACTTCGTTCGATGAACCTTTGATTTATGTTGTAGGTTCGTGTGGATCACCTGTAGAGGCTGGATGCATGTGCAGCTCCAAAGGCAATAATGGATTCAACAACAAAGTTCTCGACCCATGCAAAGATAAGAGATCTGATCTCTTGGTGACCTAAATATGATCTAGGGTTAGATCTAGAATTATTCTAGATCTAGGTATTGATATGATCACTACTTATGATTAATTTAGTTTTAGATTTATATTTGCATCATAACATGTTATAGATCCTTGATGTAGGATTTTGTAATTTGATTATATGCATGTTGTAGATTAAATAGTTTAATCTATTTCTTCCGCTGTCCTACATTTCGAAAAAGTTTTGAAATCTATGCATGAAATCCTACATGTTACCTATCATCATGGGTGCTGAAGTATGCTATTTGGCGAACACCTTCCTTACAGTATTTTTCATTAATGAGGGAAGACCACCTAAGAGTCTGTCATATACTCTGGCTGAGAGGTGCTGGACAATCTACTCAATTTGATCCTCATCATGTCTAATAGTGGATGAAGATGGAGCACGTGCTGGATGCTATGGCATGGGCTCTGGCTCATGTCTTTCTTCCTCTTATTCATCTAGCTTCACCCAAATACCATTTACCTTATTAAACTTCATCCTAAGCATTGATTTCAAATTATAGGTATCATAATGTTGTAGCTTCTTACTAGGTTCCCCTTCTAGACTAACTTCGAAATCCTGAAATACTAATGTTAGAAACATTCCATATGGCAGAGCAGATTTTTCTCTTTGGGATGCTTCTTGCATCATCCTCAAAATCAAAGCTAGAAGATTGAATTTTTTCCTCATCAAAATATGATACATAACTGCTATATCGTTCTTGTTTAGAAAGTCAAACCTTCCTACTCTAGGGACTAGAATCTTGGCTGAAATGTGATGAAGCAGTTTATTCTCCATGGATAGGTCTCTAGCATGGATTTCTTCAAAATGCATGGCATCATCCCTTTCAAACAACAATCGTAGCCCACTTGCTCGATCATCGAGTCTTTCATCTCCTTCAGTGGGTGCCCTAAGCTACCTAATTTTTCCATAGTCAAAGTTATCTTCGCTTTCTTTACTTCTGTTTCAAACAAATTTGGTCTAACATTTGCATTTCTATAAAATTTTCTTACAAGATTTGGATAGGTTGGAAGATTGATCCCAAAGCATAGGTATTCCCATCCTTGATACGTTAAGCACTCTCCAATCTCAAATCCCTCACTTGCCAAGAAATCAAAATCCACTCTTCTATCGGTTGACCAGCCCTAGAAGAAAGAGGGACGGGTGTGGAAGAGGGAGATGGTGGGGAAATCGGAGAAGGAGGCTTAGGGGGATGAGTGGATGGTCTCGAAGGAGGTGAGAAAGATTGAGACAACCTAAATGAATGGTCTTCTTGGAACTTTACCCAAGTCTTCTGAAAGAAATCGAGTAGGGATTTTAGCATGCATTTTCAAAATATTTTTTAAATTAAAGCAGCAAAAACTAAAATTAATTAAATATTAATCTATTGAATGCATTGATCTAATCAATTTAAATCATACCCAAGATCTAAACATGTTAATATGTAATTTAAAATTTAAATATGATCGATTAGCAAATCAAATCTACTGATCGATATGAGTTTAAAACTCAATACCTATGCACGGATAATTGATTACCATAATCTAAATCTACTAGATAATGTTCTGATATCATACCATAGATGCACACATGTTCGGCCTCTATGGTTGGTCCATACAGAGCTCCTGATCCCGATCAGCCCTACTGGAGTGCTAGCTCCTCGCCGGGGCCTTCAATGGCTGATCAAGATTGATCCAATTGATCACCTTCATTTTGATTTCTTAGATACTCTAGAAAATCAAAACATGTGCTTCAAAGGATGATGAAGTGGTGTTTCAAATTTGGTGGCGATCTGATGCTCACAGCACTCAATCTCTCCATCTGAACCCAAATTCCCAAGTCTTGGGTTTCACTTGGCCCAAAAATCCTGATGTACTGAAAACCCTCTCATGCCCTCTCTATGTAGAGTTTTTCTATGAAATAAGTTTTTACGGAAAGATGACTTTTGAATCTAGAAACCCTATTTAGATCATATCTAAAAGTTGAGTATCCTTAGATACAAAAATTAGAAGAGAATAGAGGCATGAAGGAAAAATAAAGTGCTATAGGATTCTACTCACCTTCACTCCAGAATTTTTCTCACCCAAAATCAATGCCCAATCAATTTCAAATTTTTATCATGGAAAGGAAACCCATCAGGATTCACACAAAAAAAATTCTCATAATTTATTGTATGAAAAATTAGTGGAAATTCTATGTGGAGTGGATAGGTTAAGATTAGTTGAACTAGTTTCAACCAACTTCTAGTATTTGAATTCAAATGGGGTCTTATCCTTTTCCAACACCTCATCCAAGAGGGTGACAAGCAGAAGGACTCTCCTTCTGCTCACCCTCTATCAAAAATCACCAAAATAATGTGTGACAAAAAGTTAAGGTAGGCATGGAGAATAGATAAGAAAGATATTAGGTTTTTCAAATTTCAAACCAACCAAGTTGAATTCAAAATTCAACTTAGTTTGAACTGGTCCAACCCTTGGACCAGGTTAAAGGCAAAAGAGAGGAAGGGTGCACATTCATTTCTATGGGAGAAATCTCATGCAAAAAATTAGAGGAGGGCATGGGTCAAGGTGGAAAAGTCAAATATGGTGGGCGCTAGGGAGAATTTAAATTCAAATATCATTTGACTTGGTCCTAATTGGTTTCAACCAAACTAATTAATTTAAACCAATTAGACTAGATTTAACCCAACCAAATTAGGCTTAATTCAAATCAATAAAATTCTAATCAAATTAAAAATTAATTAGGTTCAGGCCCTGATTAAATCAAGATCGAATCTTCCTTAGCGATTAGGTCATCTTATGACTTGATCGGTTCAAACCCAATCGAATCAAATTCAATTAGACTTGATCAAATCCTTATTGCTCAATCAAATTGAGCTAATCAGTAATTGAATTGCTAATTAATCCTTAAAAAATATTAGAGTTTCAATCAGATGGATTATCGGGCATCAGAGTCCCATCAATACGAAACTCCTAAAGAGTCCCAATTCAATGGGACTCTTAAACTCAGTGTCCTAAATGAATGGAACTCACAATCATAGAATCCTAAACTAGTAAAACTCTTGATCAGAGAGTCCCAAATGAGTAAGACTAAGAGTCTCAGTCCACTAGGACTCTAGGTCATAGTGTCCCAGTCCAGTGGGACTCTTGACCATAGAGTCTCATGTCATCAGGACTCTCGATCAGAGAGTCCTAGATATGAAGGACTCAGAGTTCCAGATCAGTGAAACTCTTGATCATAGAGTTTCAGTCCAGTGGAACTCTTGACTATAGAGTTTTGGATCATCGAGACTCAATATCAGCCATCAGATCAGGTAGAAACTCCTACCTATAGGTTCAAATCCTAAGCCGATAGCACATAAACTAATTTTCTGTACCAATCGATGTGACCATCTAGCAATAGTATTCGACGTCCAGATAGATTGAATAATTGCAATGCAACATCGATGAACCTATGGCATATGGTTATCGTATAATTCATCTCCTTGACCTCGATGCTCAAAGGATGATCTAGGGTTTACTGTCAATTCTAAAATTCATCCACAGTATTTTCAAAACTCAGTGTCCATCACATAAACCACCCTAATCGAGGGTTTGCTAAATTAAAATACAGTGATGCACTTGCTCCAACACTAGGAGGGGTCAATCTCATCTTGACTCATATACCAACAAGTCAAGTACTTGACTGCACCCATTAGCCTTCCATCACTGAATTAAAAATTCAGGTAGTCCGGTGCCTAAGTAAAATGAGTTGCTTGTAGGTCATCATGGTGATCTTAGATCTAAGGGACACTTATACCCATATCCTTCACGAGCAACTCTTGATAGTAGAGAGCTCCATAGTTGGATCATGTTCAGTGAAATGTATCCCTATACTTCATCTACATGCCATAACAGTATCTCCATACTTCTTGGTTAAGAGGATAGCCAATACTTATGGCACACAACGACCAATACTCGATATGTTGTCATCTTGAGTAGCAACAAATTATTTGATCATAAACACATTTGAGGACTAAATGATAAATCCTCCTTTGTCGAGTCTAAATAGTCCTAAAAACTTCATCATAGAAGAGTTCATTACAAAAAGATGCACAAAATGATGAAAAGACCAAAATAATAATTTTATTTATTAATAATTTATGTATAATTATATTTAGCTCAACCATCTATAATCTAGATGATTGACTTTAGGATATAATTTTCAACAACTTCCACTTAGAATAAAGCCACTCAAAATAGTATCGAATACCCATCTTCCATTTGTGATAATCAAACTCTTTGATTCCTAGAGCTTTAGTAAAGAGGTCAGTCATGTTCTCCTTTTCATCGATCTTCTGAAGCTCGATGTCATCTCGCTCCATGATTTCTTGTACAAGGTGGTAACGATGCAGAATATATTTGGTGCACTGATGTGCTTTCAGCTCCTTCACTTGAGCTATGGCTCCAGTGCTATCACAGTATAGCAAAACCAAACCATCCAAGATGGGTGCTACTTCCAGCTCATCGATAAATTTCCACAGTCATACAGCTTCTTTTGTAGCATCAGATGTTGCAACATACTCCATCTCACACACAGAATCGACTAGTGTACTACTTGAAACTCTTCTAGCAGACCGCTCCACCATTTAGGGTAAACATAAAACCTGACACACTTTTGCTATCATCATGATCTGACTAGAAACTAAAATTAGTATATCCCATAAGTTTCAAGTCAGTATCTCCATAGATGAGCCACTGATCCTTAGTATTTCTCAAATACTTCAAAATTATCTTCACAATCTTTTAGTGATTCTCACCTGGGTCAGACTGGTATCCGCTCACTACCCCTAGTGAGTATGCCACGTCTGATCTCGTACACATCAGAACGTACATCATAAAATCTACTATCAAAGCATATGGTATTCTACTCATATGCTCTCTCTCTTGAGGAGTTGTCGGATAATCCCTCTATTAGATATATGTGCCTTAAAAGTCAGAATTGGCTGACACTTATAATAACACATCTAAGGATAAAATTATAATTTTGACTATAAATAATAAAATAAATTATTTTCTATCATAATGTGTATTTCAAAGTGTCTGTGATACATTCCTTGAGTTAATGGTAATGATAGTTCATATTTCAAGAGTTGAAAATTTAAGACATAAATTTTCATTATTAACTCATAAAATATTTTTGACCGTAGGATCATCATGAGGATGGTGATTGATTTGGAAGGTTGGTGTACGATCGCTTCTTTAGGATAGATGAGTCTTGAGTCTATGGTGTAGATACACCAGAGTGAGAGTACATTGTTAGAGAACAAGGACACTGAGCGTGACTATCTTGAGTAGTCATGAGAAAGTCTACCTTCTCATCGATGACTGGCTCAAAGCTGCATTGGTGTGTTTGGTTCTTTGACCTAAGGTGCAATGGCAATTCACCTTGAGGGTGTTATAGTTTGACCACACCATAACTCGGTCTCCTAGCCATTTGGAACCCTGAGGTGTATATTGGCTATAATATATTCATTGTAGGAATTGGATTGCACCAATAGGAGATCTATCTACCTCGGTAGATGAGGAGCAGTCCTATAATGATCATGAGAATCAAGTCCATAAGCCCATGGCCATGGCAGAGTGAAATAATAGAAAGAGTTTATATTAGGATTTTCACATTGGACTTGAATCGAATGATTAATTCATATGATGGAAATTAGGGTTTGATGAGATCACCTTAACCCTAATTCGATCAGGGCTCAAGATAAAGAAACTTAATCACATAGGTAACTACACCGAGAGATTCATTTTTAGTTTTGATGGATTGCCACTATATACTGCTAGGTGTCACTGATGGATTTTGAGAGCAATTAGAATTATTTGGATGATCGATCATACTAGTTGTCTGAATCAAAAAAGTTCTGATCTATTGGAAGGTGTTTCGATGATATCGATGATAGAGATCGTGATGTATCCCATTACCATATAAAACTGAACCTAACTAGATCACACAAATAAGAGTTTGGATTTGGATATCATCAATTGAACTAATCCAGGTCAATTGATTTGAATAAGATTCAATTAGGTTCAAAGAAATCATGCTAGCACATGATTGAGCCTAATGTTCTCCTTCAACAATCACTAAAGCTTGTCTCTACTGAGCCAAATATGTTTAAGCTCACTAAGAAATTTCTACTTGGTCTGACTGAAGCTTGTCCAGGTTAGAAAAGAATTATCTTAATTTATGAGATAAATTTGAGACAACACCTATCATTTTTTGTTACCTGCTAAATCTTGTCCTTTGACTTTGGTCAAACGTTGATCTTTGACATTTAGACATCTGCCCATGTGTCATGCACCCATAGGAGAGAATATGGAGGTTTGCCCCCCTACTAAAGAGTAGAAAGGGAGGGGGTGCATGCCTAGGGAGGCATGTGCCCCATGAGGATCACGCCTAGAGTCCCATACAGATGGGACTCCAGGGTTGCTTCATGCTCTATACTTGGGTGGCGCCAAAGAGTCTTCTTTAATCAGTTTTGGCACCACCTAAGGTGGTTTGTGAGGGACTTTAATCTGATTGGATCAGATGATGTCATCCCACCAATCAAATTTAGATCTGACTGCATAAAGAGTCATGATTGGTCAAGATGATGTGGTACTGCATGGCGCAGCAGGGTCTATATAAACCCTATCTGTGCCTAGGATTGAGACATTCTATCCTTTCTCCATGCCATAAAGCTTCTCTCCCTACCTCTCCATGCCACCTTTAGATCCTCTCTCTTCTATCGACGTACAAGAGTCTTTGGGTGCAAGTTTGGTGCGATTCGAGCGAGAGAAAGGTTACAGGAAAGAAAGAAGACACATTGCTGCAAGAGACAATGGCTGATCTTTAAAAGCCATTTTGAAGACCTTCAAGATCAGATCCAGATCTAATTTTTAAAAGATAGATTGAGAAGGAGAAGATCTCTAGATCCTACCTAAGTGGATATCGGTAGAGGCCAGGTGCTTGCATGGCTACATCCAGAACCTCAGGCAAACATCAAGATCATCACAAGTTAATAGGATTACCCATAACAAGGTATAATTAAATTAGATTTAAATTTATTTTATTTTATTTTATTAGATTGATAAAATTAGATTTGAAAAATCTTAGATCTGATTTAGATCTAAGAAAAAAAATTTTAAAATATTTCTCTTGATCCAATCAGATCTGAACGAACCTGATCCAAAAAATAGGATTTTTTCCTTCAAATGGTATCAGAGCCAAGTTCCCATATTAATTAGATCTAATTTTAATATATTTTTGATCTAATAAATAGATGATTTTAGATGTCATATTAGATGTGATTATATCTAAAATTAAAAATTAAAAAAATTAAATAATCTAGATCTAAAATATATGAGATGCATGATTAGACTAGGAATAGAATTGTTTTATGTGTAGTCTAGCATAATCATAATTTTAATTTAATTAGTTATAATTTCTAGATCTATTTATTTACTATTTTTTGATACTATAAATATTATAATTAAATCTAAAAAATAAAATTATTTAATTTTGCTCATATGAGATATGATGGATGCATGTTTAGACTAGTTGTAGAATAGATCTACAAAGTTATCTTGAATAAATTTAATTTGATATGATCAAATTTAAATTTTATTTTTTAGATATTTATGAGATAATTTAGATTTGAAAATATGCATGATATGATATATAGATGTATGCAAAATATTTTTTTTTTTTATGTTAGATCAATTTTTATATGTGATATATGATGTAGATCTAACTAGTTTTGTAGATTCATCATATTTCTGATTAAGGCATTTTTCTTAGCCATCCGATCATAAGATAAAGAAGGGATTAAAGGCCCTCTCCTTCCATTCGATGGGGTGTTCTTATGATGTGTAGGGGTGCTGCATGTTCATCCTTAATTAGAAATCAAGAAAACTTATTTTCTATAAAACCTAGATCCTGAAATCCTAGGATTTTATTTATATATTTTATTTATAAATCCTAAACTTAATTAAGAATTAAGATTATAAAATATATTAGATCTAAAATTGAGAATTTTTAGATCTAAGACATATTCATAAAATTGGGTTCGGAGCTTGGGTAGCTCAATTAGGTCTAGCGGATTGATCAAACCGAATCAAGAGTTGGTTAGATGGGATAGGATCAAGAGTGCTTAAATTGACCAGCCTAATAGGATTAAGTCTGGGTCAAGGTCGAGTCACATGAGTGATCGATCAAGCTAAGACCTAATTAGGCTCAGTGGTTAGAGTCTAGATTGTAGGCTAATCCGATTGGTTCTAACTCAATAATTTGGTGTCTAAGGATAAGTTTGGACAGATACGACCGACTGGATTTTTAATTGGAAGCTACTCGACTCGAATGCATTCTTATCGAGTTAATGGCATATCCCTTCCATCTGGTCTCACTTACCTGGCCATATTTGTCGACTCAAGTCCTGATCTAAGGTGGCTAATGATCCGAGCTAACCCATGCCACTAGGTTAGTCATAATGGTTATGACTATGTCAAGTCAAGTTTAAAGAGACCTAAATCAAATCTTCCTAAGAAAAGATTAAGTCTAAGGATCTTCCACCATTGTAGATATGCGGGCCCTTCCTAGGATTGATTATTCTCGGCTAGTCACAGTGGTTTAGTTGCACTAAAAAGACGCAACCATGTCTATTAGGCATTGGATGCTATGGGCTGGAGGATGGATTGGGCTCAATATTTTAGATACGGTGAGAGACCCAATTAGGAATCCAATCTATGCAAATGGTGGGTCTGACTTAACTAAGGAGTGGATCAATATTCTGGGCATGGAGAGATTCATGAATTAGAGACCAAGCCTAGGTGCACCATGATTAGAGAATCATTGGATAAGAGTTGTTCACTCATTAGCTCACCCATCACCAATAACTGTTAGGTGAGATGATGAGTCAATTGATAGGACTGCACCACCCACTAGAAATCATTAATTATGAAGATTTTTGCATCTCTACAGAGGAAGTGTTGGGATCCAAAGAAAGTAGTGGGAGCTAATTTATTTAAAAATTAAATCTTTAAATAAATTGGTCAAGTCTTAATTATAAAATTTAACTAAAAACTTTGATTCTCTATAGAAAAAAAAATGTCTGCATCCAATCCACTAGCTCGTATCCTGGACACCCATAGACTGACCAAACCCAATTATAAAGGATTGGCTCTAAAACTCTCAAAATTATTTTGGGTTCTGAGAAGTTAACTCGTGTATTGGACTAGGATCCCCCCACCTTACCAGCTCGTTCCATCCACTGAATAGAGAGCATCTCTTGATAAATGGACAGACGAAGATAAGCAAGGCTCAGATACTACATGTTGGACTCGATGTCTGATGAGCTTTCAGCACCAACATGAAGATATCAAGACTGTCCTCGTCAAATGTTGGCTCACCTGACAAGAGATGTTTGGTGAATAGAGTCGTGTAGCCAAATATCAGATCACTAAACAACTATTTAAGCCTAAAATGCATGATGGCAGTCAGTCCAAGATCATTGTCTGATGATGATCAAGGACTTGGAAGAGCTTGAGAAGCTCGGAGTGAAGTTGGATCTGGATCTGTAGAATAACATAATTCTGCAAATCCTTGACTGATGCATATGGGCAGTTCATCATGAACTACCATATGCATAAACTTCAAAATACTCTGGCTCGAGCTTATGAATATGCTGGTTACTACTGAGACTTTTTATGAAAGATTTCTAAAGGCTCAGTATTTGCTATGGAATGGACTTCTTTCAAGAAAAAGTCTTTTGAAAAGAAGAAGAAGTCTATGAAAAGGCAAAAGATGGAAGGAGGAAAGAAAAGAAAGGCAGAGCTGAAAAAAGAAGACCGCTGACAAAGAAAAAGTATTTTTCCATTGCAACACTAACGGCCACTGAAAGTGAAACTATCCTATATACCTAGCTATCCTAAAGAATAAGGAGGAGTAGGTCCTTCTAGAGGTATGCTCGTTATTGAATCTAACCTTACAATGGTTTCTTCTGCATCCAGTTGGGTGCTTGACTCTGGTTCTAGTGCTCATTTATACACTTTCATGTAGGATCTTGAGGATAGTAGGAGGCTGAGAGGATGGTGAGATGATCCTACGTGCATTGGAAATGGAGCAAGGGTATTGCTGCTGTGGCCATAGGAAAAACCTACCCTTCTTCGACTACCATCTGATTTAAGATTTAGTACTAAAGGGATTGTTGTTATTATGTACCTACAGCAAGTAGAAATTTGATTTCTATTTCATGCTTAGCACTAAGAAGGCTATGTAATTAGTTTTCTTAAGGACCATTGTAATATTCTTTATTAAAAAGAAATAAAATTGCAAGTGGTTTTCTTATTAAGCGGTCTTTACCAGTTACATATTGATGTATCTATTTTTAATATCGAGCAAAATGTGAATGCCATAAAATCAAAATGACCAAGGAGATAGTCCAAATGATAGGTATCTATGGCACCTTAGACTAGGTCATATATAGCAGAAGATAGGATTAACAAATTTGAGAAAATCGGGCTATTGAGTCCATTGACTTTTGAGTCATATCCAATTTGTGAATCATGTCTTTATGGCAAAATGACTAAACTTTCTTTTGTGGGACATGGGGAAAGGGCCATGGATTTACTTGCCCTAGTACATACTGATGTGTGCGGCCCATTTGATATGCCGATTAGAGGCAATTTTGTCTACTTCATAACCTTCACCGATGATTTATCTCTTGGTATGGATATGTGTATCTTATGAGACACAAGTCTGAAGCCTTTGAAAAGTTTAAAGAATTCAAGACATGAAGTAGAAAAGCAAACTAAAAAATTCATTAAGATTCTTCGATCAGATCGAGGAGGTGAATACCTTAGTCAAAAATTTCTGGACTATCTCAAGCAGAATGGCATAGTCTCTCAATGGACTCCACCTGAAATACCTCAACTCAACAAGATTTTCAGAATGGAGAAATCAGACCCTATTAGATATGGTCCGATCCATGATGAGCTTCACAAGACCTCCCTGATTTTTTTTGGGGACACAGTTTGTTAACTGCTATATATTTACTGAATAGGGTTCCTTCTAAAATCATTCCTACCACACCGTATGAGATATGGCATGGTAAGAAACCAAGTCTAAGTCATCTCAGAATTTGGGGTTGTCCGGCTCATGTCAAAAGACAACAAGCGGACAAGTTAGACTATAGATCCTTTAGAGCTCGATTTCATAGGATATCCTAAAGAGTCATTAGGATATTATTTCTACATTCCAGAAGATCACAATGTGATTGTGAGTCGACATGCCATCTTTCTTGAAAAATAGTTTATTCAAGATGGCGGCATTGGAAAGCAGATTAAGCTAGAGGAGAAAGTCTCCCAAGAGCAAAGAGCTAAGGACCATTTAGAACCAAATCAGGTTGAGCCAATACAATCACTACCTCCTCCACCTCTTGAAGATCGAAAAGAGTTTTCCATCCCCCTGAAAGGTACTTAAGTACTATTATCAGAGGAAGTAGAGAAAATGTTCCTCATAGGTAATGGAGCTCATGGTGATGATCCCAAAACCTATAATGAGGCGATATTAGATATCGACTTCGAGAAATGGTTGAAGGCAATAATGAGTCAGAAATTGACTCGATGCACTCAAACCAAGTCTGGACCTTGGTAGATCCATCAGAAGGTATAGTACCTATTGGGTGTAAATGGATCTACAAGAGAAAGATTGGTGCAGATGGAAATGTAGAGACATTCAATGCTAGATTAGTGGCCAAAGATTATAGTCAGTACGAAGGCATTGACTATCAAGATACCTTTTCACCAGTAGCCATGCTTAAATTCATTCGCACATTGTTTGCTATTGCAGCCTATTTTGATTATGAAATATGGCAAATGGACGTGAAAATGACATTCTTAAAAGGATATCTTGAGGAAGATATCTATATGGAACAGCCGCTGGGATTTCACATCCTAGTGATACTGATCACAAAGTATGCAAGCTGCAAAGGATCCATATATGGACTTAAGCAAGCATCTCGGAGCTGGAATACTCATTTTAATGATATGATCAAATTATTTGGTTTCATCAAAAATGAGAAGGAACCATGTATTTTCAGAAAGGTCAGTGGGAGCACTATTATCTTTCTCGTACTGTACGTGGATGATATCCTCCTTATTGAGAATGATATTCCTATGTTGACCATAGTTAAAATGTGGTTATCTAAATAATTCTCCATGAAAGATCTAGGAGAAGCATCCATTCATTCTTAGGAATCAAAGTCTATAGAGATAGATCGAATAGGATGCTAGGTTCTTTCACAGAAGAATGTACATAGAGGAAGTGCTAAAGAGGTTTAGCATGAAAAACTCCAAAGAGGGTTTGGTACCCTTCAGATATGGCATTCATCTCTCTAAGAAGATGTGCCCTAGCACACTTGAGGAGATAGAATGCATATGAAGCAAGATCCCTTATGCTTCTACAATAGGGAGCCTCATGTATGCCATGTTATGTATGCACGACCTGATATAGCCCATGCTGTGAGTGTCACAAGTAGATATCAGTCAAATCCAAGAGAAGAACACTGGACTTCTATGAAATGTATCCTTAAGTACTTAAGAAGAACTAAGGATATGTTCTTAGTTTTTGGTAATGGAAGAACTCCAAGTTCAGGGGATATATAGACTCAGATTTTATGTCCTGATATAGATGATCGAAAGTCAACATCTAAGAAGTCTTTTGTGTATGTAATTAGGGTGCTGTCAGTTGGAATAGTCTCAAAGCAGAGAGTGATAGCAGATTCCACCATGGAAGTGGAATACATTGCTGCATCAAGAAGCTACAAAGGAGGCATTCTGGTATAAGAAGTTTGCCACAGAGATCGAAAGTAATGCCATCAAATGCCATTCCTCTGTACTGCGACAACAATGACACCATATCCCTTGCTAAGGAGCCAAGGTCTCACCAAAAATCCAAAGCAAATATGAGCGGCGATACCATCTCATCCATGCGATTACCTTCGAGAAAGGGTTACGTCAAGGTCAAGAGAGTCAACTTCACAGATAATGCTGCAGACCCACTTACAAAGCCATTGGGCCAGCAGAAGATCGAAGCCCACCTTGAGAAGATGGGACTTAGATTTGTAGCCAATTGGCTTTAGGTCAAGTGGGAGTTTGTTAGATATGTGTGCCCTAGAAGCCAGAATTGGCTGACACTTGTAATACACTTCTAAGGGCAAAATTATAATTTTGACTATAAATAATAAAATAGATTATTTTCTATCATAATGTGTATTTAGTGTCTGTGATACATCCCTTGAGTTAATGGTAATGATAATTCATATTTTCAAGAGTTGAAAATTTAAGACATGAATTTTCATTATTAACTCATAAAATGCTCCTGACCATAGGATCATCATGAGGATGGTGATTGATCCGAAAGGTTGGTGTACAATCGCTTCTTTATAGTAGATGAGTCTTGAGTCTATGGTGTAGAGATACCAGAGTGAGAGTACAGGTACTCGTTAGAGAACGAGGGCACTGAGCGTGACCACCTCGAGCAGTCATTAGGAAGTCTACCTTCTCATCAATGACTGGCTCGAAGCTGCATAGTGGTGTGTCTGGTTCTTTGACCTGAGGTGCATCGATAGTTCACCTTGAGGGTGTTATAGTTTGACTACACCATAACTCGATCTCCTAGCCATTTCGAACCCTGAGGTGTATGTTGGCTATAGCATGTTCATTGTAGGAATTGGATTGCATCAAGAGGTGATCTATCTACCTCGGTAGATGAGGAGCAGCCCTATGATGATCATGAGAATCAAGTTCATAAGCCCATGGCCATGGTAGAGTGAAATAATAGAAAGAGTTTCTATTAAAATTTTCACATTGAACTTGAATCGAATGATTAAATCATATGATGAAAATTAGGGTTTGACAAGATCACCTTAACCCTAATCTGATCAGGACTCAAGATAGAGGAACTTAATCACATAGGTAATTGCACTAAGAGGTTCATTTTTAGTTCTGATGGGTTGCCATCATATGCTGCTAGGTGTCACTGGTGGATTTTGGAAGCAATTAGAATGATTTGGATGATTGATAATACTAATTATTTGAATCAAAAAAGTTCTGATCCATCGAAAGGTGTTTCAACGATGTTGATGATAGAGATCATGATGCATCCCATTACCATATGGAACTGAGCCTAACTGGATCACACAAATAAGAATTTGGATCTGGATATCATCAATTGAACTAATCCAGTTCGATTGATTTGAATAAGATTCAATTAGGTTCAAGAAAATCATCCTAGCATATGATTGAGCCTAATGTTCTCCTTCAACAATCATTAAAGCTTGTCTCTACTGAGCCAAATATATTTGAGCTCACTCAAAAACTTTTACTTGGTCTGACTGGAGCTTGTTTATGTCAGAAAAGGGTTATCTTAATTTATTAGATAAATTTGAGATAACACCTATCATTTTTCATCATCTGCTAAATCTTGTCCTTTGACTTTGGTCAAATGTTGACCTTTGACACTTAGACCTCTATCCATATGTCATGCATCCATAGGAGAGAACATGGGGGTTTGTCTCCTGCTAAAAAGCAAAAAGGAATGGAGCACATGTCTAGGGAGGCATGCACCCTATGAGGATCACGCCTGGAGTTCCATACAGATGGGACTCCAGGGTTGCTTCATGCTCTCTACTTAGGTGGTGCCAAAGAGTCTTCTTTGATCAGTCTTGGCGCCACCTAAGGAGGTTTGTGAGGGACTCTAATATGATTGGATTAGATGATATCATCCCACCAATCAGATTTAGATCTGATTGCATAAAGAACCATGATTGGCCAGGATGTGTGGCGCTGTATGGCGCAGTAGGGTCTATATAAATCCTATCCGCGCCTAGAATTGAGAGGTTCTATCCTTTCCCCATGCCACAAGGCTTCTCTCCCTTCCTCTCCAAGCCACCTTCAGATCCTCTCTCTCCTATCCACGTTCAAGAGTCTTTAGGTGCAAGTTTGGTGCGATCCGAGCAAGAGAAAGGCGATAAGAAAGGAAGAAGGCAACACTATTGCAAGAAACAATGACAGATCTTCAAAAGTCATTTTGAAGACCTTCAAGATCAGATCCAGATCTGATTTTTGGAGGATAGATTGAGAAGAAGAAGATCTCTAGATCTTGCCTAAGTGGATATCGATAGAGACCAGGCACTTGTGTGGCTATATCCAGAACCTCAGGCAAACATCAGGATCATCATAGGATAATAGGATTACCCATACTAAGGTATAACTAAATTAGATTTAAATTTATTTTATTTTATTTTATTTTTTCAAATTGATAAAATCAGATCTGAAGAGTCTTAGATCTGATTTGGATCTAAGAGAAAAATTTTTGAAATATCCCTCTTGATCCAATCAGATCTGAACGAACTTGACCCAGAAAATAGGATTTTTTCCTTCACCCTCTTTAAGAGCAAAATTCCATGGCCTATCGGGAGATAGCCCTTCTTGAAATTCTTCATGTTGAACCTCTTCAGCACAATATCAATGTACGTGGACTGGGATAATCCTAGCAACCTTTTAGATCTATCCCTATAGATCTTCATCCCTAGGATGTAGGAAGCTTCTCCCAAGTCCTTCATGGAGAATTGAGATGACAACCAAAGCTTTATTCCCTATAATGCATGGATGTCATTTCCAATTAAGAGAATATCATCAACATACAGTACAAGAAATACAACAACAAAACCATTGGCCCATTTATACATGCACGATTCTTCTCATTTCTTAACAAAGCCATACGTTCTAATTACTTCATCAAAATGCATGTTCCAACTCCATGATGTCTACTTCAATCCATAGATGGATCTTCGAAGCCTACATACCTTAGACTCATTTATGGATGTGAAACCCTCAGACTGTATCATATACACCTCTTCATCCAACTCTCCATTTAAGAAAGCTATTTTCACATCTATTTGCTAGATCTCATAGTCTTGGTATGCTGCTATCGCAAGCATGATCTGAATAGATTTGAGCATTGCCACTGAAGAAAATATCTCATCATAGTTGTTGATGCAAAATTTGTCCATCGCCGAAGTCGAAGTTGGATTTGGAGAGGATAAGGTTACCATCAGGACCTGCAAAATAAGTCTTGTTCGAAGTCTAAGGTGGTGGCTCCGATAAGATCCTCCGATGATCAAGTCAGTTCTTTCGACCCACAGAAATGGAATACGTAGAGAGATTCTAGCAGAGTTTTGAGAAAGAGAAGGAGAACTTCTAGAAGAAAGCATATCTAGAGGGTCTCTTATATGAATGGAACCTATAACAAATAAATTATGATGGCCATAACCGTCCGGTAGTGGGTCGTTTAGGACCATGTGAAGTTTGTTATGGGGAATTGTATCTGTTGTCGTGATGTGTAAGCCCGTCGGAGTCCAACAATCGAAACTCAAATGGAAGAGATTGATGATTCTTTTGGCTATATCGAGGATGAGTGCTGAGGTCCTCTAGGGCTGCTGGATGGAGTTCGGAGAAAGTTTAGCTATTTGGAGGAGTCTATTTGAAGGAAAAATCTGGAAGAAGTTCGACTATTGAAAGATTCCGACTAAAGGAATAGTCTGATAGGAGTTCGACTATTAGAGGAGTCCGACTGGAGAAGTTTGGCTGAAGGAGAAGTTTGGGAGGAGTTCAACTACTGGAGGAGTCCGACTGAAGGAGAAGTCTGAAAGGAGTTCCACCGTTGGAGGAGTCCAGCTGAAGGAGAAGCCCATAAGGAGTTCAACTGTTAGAGGAGTCTAGCTGAAGGAGAAGTTCGGAAGGAGTCCGACTATTGGAGGAGTTGAAAGAAAATCTTGATTTTTCGGATCAGGTTCATTCAGATCTAATCAGATCAAGAGATATATTTCAAAAATTTTTCTCTTGATTCCAATCAGATCTTGATGTGTTTCAGATCCGATTCTTATTATTTTAATAAATAAAATAAAATGAGGATAAATTAAATCAAATTTAATTTATCTGAATTTGGGTAATCCTATTACCCTATTGATGATCCTGTTTGCAGCGGAAGGTTCTGGATCTAGCCACGCAAGCACCTGGCCTCTACTAGTATCCACTCGGGCTGGATCTTGAGATCCTCTTCTTCTCTATCACACCTCCAAAAATCAAATCTGGATCTGATCTGGAGGATCTTCAAAACTTCTTTTGAAGATCAGTAGTCGTCCTTTTGCAGCAGTGCAGCCTTCTTACTTTTGATCGTCTTTCTTTGATCTGGATCGCACCAACCAAGGTCCAAAACTCTTTTGGACGTAGAGAGGAGAAGGAGATGAAGCTTTGGTGTGGAGGAGGAGGGGAGAGGCAGCCTTGGGGCGTGGGGTTTTCAATTCTCAATTAAATCTTTTTTTAAACTGAGTTGGGCGCAGGGTCCTTTTTATAGACTAAGCGTGATCCAACTCTTCTTCCTCCCAACCAATCACAACCCTTTGTGAAATCAGATCTAAATCTGATTGGTGGGAATAGAGACCCCTGGATTCCTACTTAGAGGGCGCCTAAGACCAGCTAAAGTTGGTTTTAGGGAGAACTCTAATTGGAATCCAAAAGAGAGGTGGAGTCCTTGTCCAACAAGGACTCCTAGGCACCTCCAACTTGGGCACACGCCTAGGGTGGCGTGCACCCTTCTCCTTGCCAGGTTCTGGTAGGGGGACAGGCCCCCACCAGCTCTCCAATAGGTGCATGACATGTGGTCAAAAGTCAAAGTGTCAATGGTCAACATTTGATCAATCAAAGGTAGACTTTTGACCAAAGTCAAAGAACAAGAAATGGCAGGTGACCAAAAATGGCAGGTAGTGTCTTACAAATAAGACAACCTTTTCTGACTTAGACAACCTCCAGTCAGACCATATGAAGGCCTCTGTTTGAGCACAAAACTCCTTTGGCTCAGACAGGACAACTTATTTATGATAGCAAAAGAAGAACGTTAGGTTCAATCGAGTGCTAGCATGATTTCCTTGAACCTAATTGAATCTCATTCAGATCAATCGAACTAGATCAGTTCAATTGATGATCATCAGATTCAAACCCTTGTTTGTATGACCCAGTTAGGTTCAGTTCTGTATGGTAATGGGATATGTCATGATCTCCATCATCGATATCATCGAAACTCCTTTCGATGGATCAGAACTCTTCTGATTCAAACAGCTAGAATGATCGATCATCTAAATCATTCTAATTGCTCCCAAAATCCACCAATGACACCTAGCAGTATATGGTGGCAACCCATCAGAGCTGAATGTGAACCTCTTGGTGCAGCTATCTGTGTGATTAAGTTCTTCTATCTTGAGCCCCGATCAGATTAGGGTTAGGTAAACTCGTCAAACCCTAGTCTCTGTCATATATGATGTAATCATTCGATTCAAGTCAATGTGAAAATCTAAATAGAAACTCTTTCTATTATTTCACTCTACCATGGCCATGGATTTTTGGACTTGACTCTCATGACCATCATAGGGCTACTCTGTTATATATATGTGCCCTAGAAGCCAAAATTGGCTGACACTTGTAATACACTTCTAGGGGCAAAATTGTAATTTTGACTAAAATCAATAAATGGGTTATTTCTATCACATAGTGTTCATTTATTCTAGTTTTGTTGTTAGATTACAGTCCTTATAAAAGTTACCCATGATAATACGTATTGATATAATTAATATTAATTAAAAATGAGATATGAGAATATTTTATTTGAAGAGCAAAAATAATTTAATCATATGTTTACTTTAAAACATCATGAGAAATTGGTATTCTCATAGTCTATATGACATATTCTAATACTGGGTATTCGGGCTTGGGTATACCCCTCCGACCTATAGGACTCATCACGACGCGCACGCTCGCACTCTCGCTCTGGAAGCGTTGATCTGCGCTCTCACCCATCGGCTTCTCACTCTCTCACGCTCACACTCGCAGCTCTTGAGCTCTCCACGCGTGCGCACGACACCGGCTCACAGCGAGTAAGGTGATTACTAGGTACTCAGTCTAGGAGTGAAAGAGGTGCAAACATCCGAGATCAAGGAGTGTTGGGTTAGAGATGGCAAACCTCAATCACGAATATGTCTCATTATAGATTGAGGACCGATAAGCCCTCATCTATATCAATATTGAACTAGGGACTCTGGAGTGGTCAAGGAATCGAGTCACGAATCAAGGCAATGACCTAAGTGTTTCAGGCTGCGAGTGTAGCTTTATTTATGTGCTGAGCCTTGTAGGTATGGGCACTTAACGCGCCAAGTATTACTCGGCTTGATGGAGTGGTGGTTTACTAAGATATTTTGGATCTTGACAGCCTATTTAACGGTTAACTGTTTGGCGAGTAGACGACCGCTCACTTAACTGGGCCATTATGGATTTACCTGCACTGGAGAGTGGTATGTTGGGTGATAGACAAGGCTACCATTTGTAGCGGGAAAACTCGTAATATGCGAGTCCATCAATATATGGAATTATATATTCTCTTTTTCGGTTTTGTGGTATGTATTGTTTAGCCTCTTATGATATTATTTCATTTTTATTTTATTCTCTATATGTCCTATTATTTATTAATTTTCTCTATGGTTTTTTTGGTTATATTTGTTTGTATATATAATTTATTTTATAATTTATTTCGATTTTGATTTTTCTATCTATTTGTTGATTTCTTCGTAATTTCTGTAATTATTTATATTATTTTTATTTGATTTATTTATTTGTACTTTATGGTTTATACACGCAGTGTTAATATGACGCCATATTAATCACCCTCTCACACACATCTGATCGGGGTCTCAGCTCTACCGTGTGGCGCTTGACGAGATGAGGAATTGAAGAATCTATGGAGCAAATCCAACATAGGGTTTAGCTGCACAACTCCAAGAGGTCAGGATGCAGATTATCTCACTGCCCGCACGTGAGAGCTCAGTCCGAGGCCATCTCCACTTCATGATGTATCTTCATTAACTATTGCTCTTATGAGCAGTAAGCTCTACGATCGCTTGAGTGTATGATTCGATTGGGAGGAGCGGTGTATAATGCAGATTCATCGCAACTTTAAGAAAAGGATGAGTCTGCATGTAATGCGTATTTTGCCACCATTGTTAGCTGATGTGCGTGCGCGGCACTTACCCGGGAGTGGCTTCTCATCAGAAAGTATGGCGTAGTAACTAGCTCGGATTCAGGATAACGCGGAGAGAGAGTCGATAGGATACGCTAACCAGTAGATCTAATATAGGTATAGAGTGAAATGGAGATAATGCTATGGGCGCTGTGCAGGCAAATTATGATCTCGAATACAGCATATCAATAAAATCATTATGGATCTAGTGAGCGGTGTAGAGCAAACGCAACACCATAGGGATTATAGGAAATCTGTAGTGATCATACAATTTGAACTGGATCAGCTCTTAAAGTTCAATTGACTCCCTTGCAAATGGAAGATTACAATGTTGTGAGGTTCATCTGGGAACACTCTTAACTAGTGAACAGAGAGCTGGGTTATGAAAACCTAACGTATTTTTTTCTTTTTGTGAGTACACTATGCCATAAGAGAGTTGAAGAATATGTGCATGCTGAATCTTGATGAGGCAAAGGAAGGTTTGTATGGCGGAAAGACACGAGGGGCGCGCTACTCATCGTATTGCAATAAGCGATTCTGAAAACGGAAGAAGATAATGGTTGTCCGCTCATACGTCAGATCAACGTTTCATTTCTGGTCAATATCCCTGCACCATAAGCACTAGATCTAACAGTGAGCCTGAGGTGATGAGTAATGCTTTAGATGTTTGATGTACGGTGCAAACCATAGAAATCATTAGTCGTGGGAGATTTTCGGGCATGCTCTACAGAGAGAGTGAGTAGGGATCTAAAAAATCAGTACTCAGTGTGACGCTTGTAATTTCTTTTGGAGCTTGTGTTCTCATATTTATAAGATACTTAAAAAACCTTATGACTGGTCAAATACATCTGCACCTCATTAAATAGAGACCATATAAGTGTACTGTTGTTATGAGACGTCACATGTCCAATAATTACAAGTAAAGTCTAACTCCGACTTATATTAGGTGATGTGGCACTGTGCTTGTGGCTACGTGTATCTTGGAACACAGCAGCTGTCTCCTCCTGACACGAGATAGCTTGGCCACTGACGCTCAAACAGAGGCTAGTCCACGCCAGCACATATTATCTTGAACTGGACCTAATTTCAATTGGCGTGTTTGTATATATATCTTTTCTATAGATATATATATATTGATATGATGCTTCGCAGGAGGTGACCATTGTTGAAACAACAGGGTATAGTCTGTGACCAGACGTACCTCCTCTCTTCTCGACTTATTCATTCACACTTAGGATGTCTGTCTACTAATATACCCCATGTTCTCGTCGATACCTGGTTCTGAGAAGCAGTAACGCAGAAGTTCCTCAGCACTAAAATAGAGATGTTCGGCAGAGAACTCAAACCAGGAGATGGGTATATAATAGCTTTGGCCGTACAGTGAGGATGACCGACTGATGACTATACGACATGGTGATGATATCTAGTGATTGAGTGAAGAGAGGATGAGACTGTATGGAGTAAACGACATATATATCGAGTGTTGGATCATAGCTATGTCTATAAATAGATGTAGTCTGATGACGTGCGGCTCCTCACACCTACGAGCGGCCTCGAAAGTAGCTGGATAAATCTTTCAAGAATAGCGTAGGACACATCCCCCCATGACCATTACAGCGTGCCGCGCGCGCGAGCATCGCCGCGCCACGCCTCCCCACATCACATCTTCGGAGCTGCTCACGAGCGCCGCGAGCGCACATTTCAGTGCCTGTCACCACTCGAGAGCGGAGGATTCTCACTCGCTCTGCAAACTGCGGTTGATGCGCACGCAGCTGCACGCACGGACCACACTGCACGCATTTGAGAGGAACTCCTTGTCGTGCGCGAGGAGAGGGAAGAGCGCCCACGTGGAAGAGCTTGAGGAAGCATATGTAAGGGTTGTACATTGAATGACACACGCGAAGATAAAAGAAAGGTGAGCGAAATGCCGCTAGCAGATGCAATATGGGATTCATACAGGGATTGAACTACAGCTGCACTCACACCTTTCTTCAGCACTCTACAGTGGTCAAGCAGATTTGTTAGAGGAGAGATGATCTTCCAGAGGTTACGAACTCTGAAGGCACTTCTGCATTTTTTGGAGAAGGGTTCTAAGATATGGAGTCACAGTAATCTATAATAGACTCATTTAGAGATAGGCACTATCTTCACAGCTCAGAGGAAAATACCTCTTCGATAGGAGAGAGGAACAGAAGCGCAATGTGAGAAACAGAGTGCGACTAAGCCCAAAGGCTCGGAGAACCTAGGTCACCAGGCTAGACAAGAAAGAAACAGCGAGAATAATCGAAGAAGAGGTCGTGACGAAAGGGTAAAGTATTAGGCACTTATCGCAACAGATCAGGTAAATTAAATATCGACGATCGTTAATTTATCTTATTAATTATTTATGTGTTGAGAACATTAAAAAGATCATGATGTATTTAGGACAATATAATACTTTGCCAAGATCTGATTTCGTAGCCACTCTTTACACAGCCAATGGAAATCTTTTGAAATATATCCCTTGGAACAGAGGAGGTCTTCTTGGGTTTGCTCGTATTAATTCTGGAATCAGATCTGCTAACGAAGTTATGGTAACATCTTTGGCGCAGACAATCCAGATTGGGTGGGCTTGACCTCTGTTCTAAGCGAATTGCTAACGAGTATTTCCCTTCAACTGGTGTCTGCAATTCTTGCATGGGTACCTTGCGAAGGGTTGATTAGCAGAGATTAGTCTAGGAGAGATGTGTAGTACTATAGATATTCTATTTAATAGAAAATCGCGATATTTGGAGTAAATGAAGCAAGAGTTGCTGCAGTAGCCGTGGGAAACATACCTCTGCGATTACCATCTGGTTTAGACTTAGTTTGCAAGATTGTTTATTTTGTACCATGCAGGCAGCAGGTTTTGAGTGTTCATATTTCATGCTTAGACACAAGAAAGGGCTTATGTGATCAAGCCTTCTTTAAGGACGCATTTAGAAGCATTCTTTAATAAAGAAATAAAATTGCAAATGGTTTCCTTATTAATGTCTTTATCAGCTACATATTGATGTACCTGTTTCTATCGTACATATCCGAGCAAACCGTGAATGCCAAACGGACGCTAGATTAGTCGCCAGAACGACAGATAGGTCTATGGCACCGTGAGATTGGTCATATAGCAGAAGCATAGGATCAAACAAATTGGAGAAAAATGGATACTATTGAAGTCCATTGACTGTATCCGGAGTTCATATCCAACTTGTGAATCCTGTCTTTCATAGTGGCAAAATGACTAAACTCCCTCTTTTGTTGAACATCGGAGAGGGCCTACAGATCTCACTTGCCTATAGTACATACTGATCAGTGTGCGGCCCATTTTGATGTGCCAGCTAAGAGGCATTTTGTCTTACTTCATTACCTTTACCGATGGTCGTTAGGTATGGGTATGTGTATCTTATGAGACACAAAGTTGAAGCCTTTGAAAAGTGCAAGAGAAATTCAGACATGATAAGTAGTAAAAACCAACAGAAACCCATTAAAGGTTCTTCGATTCTAGATCGAGGAGAGTGATACCTTTAGCAGAGAATTCCTAAGACTATCTCAAAGGATAAGTGGCATAGGTCTCTTCAATTGGACTCCATCAAGGAAACATCAACTCAAAAGGAAACTTTACAGTAATGAATGAGAATGTCGGAGATCTATTAGATATGGTTCGAGTCGCCATGATGAGGCTTCTACGACCATCAACGCGGTGTTCTTCTTTGGGGATACTCATTGTTATAGCTTTCAATTCTAATCTTACTGAAGCAGGTTCCCTCTAAAACCGTTCCTACCAAACCGTATGAGATATGGCACGGGTAAGAAACCAAGTCTGATCTCTCAGAATTTTGGGTTGTCCGGCTCATGTCAAAAGACAACAAGCGGACAAATTAGAATTTAGGTTCCTTCAGAGCTCGATTCATAGGATATCCTAAGAGTCATTAGGATACATTTCTACATTCCAGAAGACCACAATGTGATTGTGAGACGACTATGCACATATCTTTCTTAAAAAATAGTTTATTCAAAGATAGTGGCATTGATAGGCAGTATCAAACTTGATGAGAAAGTCTCACAAGGCAGAACGAGGCTAAGGACCAAGTGGAGCCAAATCAGGTTGAGCCAATAAGACACTACCTCCTCCACCTGTAGATCGGAAAGAGTTTCCCTTCGACCCCTGAAAGATACTTAGGTATTATTTCAGAGGATGTAAGAAATGTTCTTCGTAGGTAATGGTGCCATGGTGATGATCCCAAAATCAACAAACGAGGCGATATCAGATATCGACTTCGAGAAATGGCTAGAGGCAATTGCTCAGAAATTGACTCGATGCATCAAACCATAGTCTGGACCTTGGTAGATCTTCAGCCAGAAGGTATAGGTAGCCTATTGGATGTAATATGGATCTCAAAAGAGAATGATGGTGCAGATGGGAATGTGAGACATTCAAGGCTAGATTAGTGGCAAAGGTTATAGTCAACGTGAAGGCAATAGACTATCAGGATACCTTTTCCCCAGTAGCTATGCTAAAATCCATCCGATATTGCTTGCTATTGCAGCCGTATTTCGATTACGAAATATGGCAAATGGATGTGAAAACGACATTCTGAATGGATATCTTGAGGAAGATATCTATATAGAACAGCCGCTAGGTTTCACATCCAGTGATAGCTTGATCACAAGGTTTGCAACTGACAAAGGTCCATATTATGGACTTAGAGCAGATTCTGGTCGGAGCTGGAACACTCGTTTCAATGATGTGATCAAAACAATTTGATTTCATCAAAAATGAAGAGGAACCATGATGTTTTCCAAAAGGTCAGTGGGAGGCACTGTTGTCTTCCTCGTATTGTACGTGGACAATCCTCCTTATTGGGGAATGATATTCCCATGCTTGACTTCAGTCAAGGTAGTGGTTGTCTAAGAGAAATGTGAAAGACCTAGGTGAAGCCATCCTTTATCTAGGAATTAAGTCTATATGGGATAAACCGAATAGGATGCTAGGACTTTCACAGAAGATGTACAATAGAGAAGTACTAAACGAGTTTAGTATGGAAACTCTAAGAGGGGATTAATACTCCTTCAGACATGGTTTCATCTTTCAAGAAGATGTGCCCCAACACACCTGAGGAAATAAAACAATATGAGGCAAGATCCCTTATGCTTCTGCAATAGGGAGCCCCATGTATGCCATGCTATGTACACGACCTGATATAGCAATGCCGTGAGTGTCACCAGCAGATATCAGTCAATATCCAGGTGAAGAACACTGGACTTCTGTGAAATGTATCCTTAAGTACTTGAGAAGAACTAAGGATATGATGCTAGGTGCTTTGGTAACGGAGTAACTCTGCGTCCAGTGGATACACAGACTCAGGACTTCAATGTCCGATATAGTGCTCGAAAGTCGACATCTAGCAGAACTATTATGTGCTGGGAGAGAGTTTCCAAGCAAACGGTGATACCACCTCATCCACGATTACTCAAAAGATTATGTCGAGGTCAAGAGAGTCGACTCCGCAGATAATGTGGCAGACTCACTTACAAAGCTGTTGGGCCAGTAGAAGATCGAAGCCCACCTTGAAAAGATGGGACTTAGACTTGTAGCCAATTGGCTTTAGGACAAGTGGGAGATTGTTAGATATATGTGCCCAGAAGCCAGAATTGGTCTGACACTTGTAATACACTTCTAGGGCAAAATTATAATTTTGACTAAAATCAATAAATGGGTTATTTTCTATCACAATGTGTATTTAGATGTTCTGTGATACATCCTTGTGAGTTAATGGTAATTGATGATTCATATTTTCAAGAGTTGAAAATTTGAGACAATGAAATAATCATTATTAACTCATAAATTGCTCCTGACCATAGCATCATCATGAGGATGGTGTTGATTCGGAAGGTTGGTGTACAATTGGCTTCTCTTTAGTAGAGTGAGTCTTGAGTCTGGTGTGGACGGAGCGGAGAGGTACTCATTTTGAAGAATGAGGGCACTGAGCAGACCAACCTCGAGAGTAGTCTTGGGAGTCTACCTCTCGTCAATGACTGACTCGAGTGCTGCACTAGTGTGTATGGGTTCTTTGACCTGAGGTGCTAGGCAGTTTTGAGGGTGTTATAGTTTGACTACACCATTACTCAGTCTCCTAGCCATTGGCCTGAGGTGTATGTTGGCTATGACATGTTCTTGATAGGAACTGGTTGCATCAATGGAATCTATACTACCTCGGTGGTAGGGGTAGCCCTATGATGATCATGAGAATCAATTCAGCAAATCCATGGCCATGGTAGAGTGAAATAATAGAAAGAGTTTCTATTTAAGATTTTTCACATTGGACTCTGAATCGAATGATTAAATCATATGATAGAAAACTAGGGTTTGACGAGATTTCACCTAAACCCTAATCTGATCGGGCTCATGATAGAAGAACTGAATCACATAGTAGCTACCCAAGAGGTTTGCATTCAGCTCTGATGGGTTGCCACCATATACTGCTAGGTGTCACTGGTGGATTTTGGAGCAATTAGAATGATTTAGATGATCGATCATTCTAGCTGTTGAATCAGAGAGTTCTGATCCGCATCGAAAGGAGTTTCGATGATGTCGATTGATAAGAAATCAGACATATCCATTACATAACAGAGACTGACCCTAACTGGTCAGCAACAAACTAGGAATTGAATTCCTGGTGATAACAATCA